>UZAN01039628.1:90369-107211 GCA_900618425.1 Echinostoma caproni
CAACGACTTCCTCCGATTGCAAACCGAGCTAAATTCCCATATCAACATGCAGGAAGTTGCCGTTCTGCTGTTCAGTACTGAATGTCCGCGATTCGCTAAATCCAAACAAAACGGTTCATTAGTATCTATGGCCGATAACTTGTGACCAAACATTCGTGAATTACAAATGGATGCTTATCACAGAATACCCTCAGATTTGGCCATCTGAGATGCTAGACGACCTCTTATTTTCATCCTGAGCTGCATCTTTTGTGAAGTTAGAACACGCGTGATAGTTCCTTTTATATTAATCACACGAAAATGGGTTTCGCGAGTTGATTTTACCAGTATCCAACAACGGAGACCTTGATGAGATCCGTTGACATTCGTTGAGTTTTACACACTGTTGACCCGAAAATAAAAAGAGCAATGCTCGATCTCCAAAAATACATAGGCTCAAGCTACGGCAAACTTCATTGATAAAAAGCCTAAATCAACCAAGTCGGAGATTGACATGCACTGATTGATCCTCAGGATAATCCGTTTCCAGTCATGAGCGGGAAACCTAAAATGTTGGGTCAGGAGGAGAAGAAAATTGGTTTCTCATTTTGTCAATTGTTTCCGGAACCCCCGGGGCATTAGAATACTTGTCTTGCTTCTATTTTCCGTGTAGACAAACTGACAAGGATGCTTTGGACGCACAGAGTCAACAATTATTGCACTTTGTTTAAATGTATGGATGCCATTAATTCAGAAATATTATCATTTCCTATTTTATTTCGTCTGTACCCCTGCGATGCCCATAAATGTCAAGTACAAGGAATGATATATCGCGCAAATTACAGAGCAACACATGCATTTAAGTGATAGATTTATTGTCCTTCGGTTTATCAATGTCACCAAATCTGACGCAGCCCACTNAGCCCACTGGATCCAGTATGATGTTTTAGATGTTTCATGAATACAAGTGCTAAGCTTACTCTCTGTTGTGGGGAAATTCCTAATAAAAATGCACAATCAAACTGGCACACTTCAAATGTCTGGTCAATGCGGTTGGAAGTTTACACATTCGCAAAATGATCGTCAGCAGCTAGTGCTGAGACGAGTGGCGTCCGTCGACCGCAACAAGCTGGCGAAGAAAGTATGCGCTATATCGTGTGTATTCAGAATAAAAAACGGTCTGTTCAGTTGCCTGGTGGACGAGTGAGTAGCGTGGTTGCGTTCCTTATCAAAGGAAAACCGTTCTATGATTCGCATGTGGTCTGAATACTGCGAAGTTGTCCAGGCCAAGGCAGGTGAATTTTGTCGAGTAATCCACAACCGGAGCCTTTGGCAACCAAAACCTGAACAGCAAGACAGTGGGGCAGTTTGAAAACCGCAATTCATTGAGAGCCGATGTGCAGTTCTTCTGATCATACGACCTTTGGACGGGGTCAAACATCCAAGCTGTCCAATGCACTTCGATACCAAATAGAGCCGGTGACGAATGCTACAACCGACAGGGTGTGTGTGGTTCGTGCGTCTCTTATTGGTTGGTTTGGAATCAGGGCTTTTGACCAACTCTGGTAGGTTAAATACCAGTGATCCACCGAACCGGTTATAGCCCGGATGTCGGCCATCGGTTCTCTCTTTGGTGAGAAACCTCTGCCATGACAAGACTATGAGTAAGGCCTTCTCAGGGGGGGGGCTTTCTGAGACGCTTGGTCGTACGAGAGCATTTCACAAGTTGTAAGGGAGAGGTGATCAGCCGCAACCCCAGACACCCACCTCCGGCCATGCAAAGGCTTTCGGAGGCGAAACATATGCATATTCCAACTGAAGTCACGGCTAGGTTCGACAGGTCAACGAGATTGAATTTGCATGACCAAGAACAAAATAGTGAAAATATGTTCTCGTATCTCGGGTGTACTGAATTTTATTTCGCCTGTTCGCCGAGCTTGGCAATTTGTTTGCAAACTTTTCATCACCAGTCGAGGTGACATCATCAGTGCTTGTGAAGTGACACGGATGATGTCACCTCGGCTGGTGATGAAACGTTTGTAAACAAATTGCCAAGCTGGACGAACAGGCGAAATGGAATGACCAAGAACATTCATGAAACAAATAACGAACGATCTGAAAAGATGGCACGATGTGCGAGGAGATTGCGCTCCACAAAACTCTAAGCAAAAGGCCTAATTTGAAGCCTCATGAAAGATATAATATAACGGGTGAAAAAACATTCGTGATAAATCACACCGGTCGCCCAACGCATAAAACGTGTGATTGCTGAGCGAAAGAGATTAGAAGGTATAACTAATGTGCCAGGGCAAAGTAAGTGCACGGTGTCACATGTATGTCGCAATCGATTCATAACGAGAACGGAATCCACACTTCGATTCCACAATCCAAATGAAGGGATATCTGACTCTTCTCCGGAAGGACACTTCTCTGTACATTTAAAGTTGCAACCGGTCCCAAACAGCGCTAATTGTTCATTTTGATATTAAACTTACAAACTTAACTCAAATGCACTGAATTTCACAAACTGGTGAAATCAATTATACTCGTCGGCTCTCCCGCTCTCTTTCTCTTTTACAGACAGTAAAACACCAAAAGACAAGGGAGACGATGTTAAACAAAGTGGGTTTTGATCCTAATAATTTCTTCCGGTACTACAATAAAACGAATGTTTTCATCTCAGAATTCTTGTTTTATATTTGCTAGAAATATTTCACCGTTTCCAGTCAATGCGTAACATCCTGCGATCAGAATCCACAATCATCTCACACCGCCTGTCAACTTTCTTCGGACAAGTACTTCCAATTACACAAAAACATTTAGGACCACTTCAGATTACCGCAGACTTCTATATATCGTGACCACTCCCTATGCTCCACTCAATGTTTCCGTCCTTCTTTTGGAGAATATTTTGTGCTGACCGGTAATGATTTCAGGAATCTCTATGGATGCAATTCCTATGTGGCAATAATAATGCATATTTTATTCTCTCATGGCTCATCAGCAAGATTTATTTGCCAAAAGTGATTCACAAAGTTGTCCCTAATTAAATGAAAACAGTCATTTTATTGTTCTCCACCTGTAAACGACTAAAGACTAAAAAGCATATTCGAACATAACATATGCGTAACAAATCTGTTTTTATGTATATGGGCTTGATATTTTCTGAGGTACATTCAATCTCATTCCCTTGTCAATTATCGCCGTATGGTTCGGGTTTTGTTAATGATTATTGATTTCAATAATAATAAATGGACCCAAATCAGTAAATTTATATTTTCATTTCGAAAAGTGACCTATCGATTTATACTATGTAACCTAGTATGACGTCGCATATCCTTATACTGGAAAGTTTTTTTTATTTAGTTGCAATAACTCACTGCTTATGGAGTAATAATGGAAGACAGGATTGACATAACCGTAATGCTGGTGAACAGCCAGTCACTTCAACAAACCACAAAATATGTATTCAGTTTCATTCAAACAATCCTTGTTCACCTTCCCCTTAAACGTTCTTTCATTAAAGTCCTCATTGTGCGCAATGCGGTTCATCCGCGTAATAAAGGTAAGAAAACAAACCTTATCAAACCGGGTTTATTGTATTTTCACGTGTATCTATTGCATCTCTTTACTCTTCGGTGTGTTAAGCAATGCTATATTTATGAAATGGACACGTCTAACAAATAAGTTTAAAATGAATGAGCGTTATTTGCACCAAATAAATGTGGTTAAGAAGGGCTGCAAAAGGTGCGAACAAAAACATTAGTAACTAATGGTTTAGAATAAGGAATCGAGAAACAAACCAGAGAACAGGGGGCATAGAATAAGTGAGGTCACATTCTCCCCGTTAGAATGAAAGGGTATTCGAAAGGTTTATGGGGTGAATTGACGTACTTTGTCGACCTGGGTCAGAGTTGCGGAAATGATTTTCTACCGCTTATGCTGCTGCAAGATGGCGTTGTCTGGGGTTTTCGGAAAGGTTTGGAGGACACTGTAGACGTATTTTAACGCACCTTCATTTATTTGGCGTCTGGTATCTAGGAGATGCGTCGTGATTGAACTCAAAATGGTCTTTGTGGTTTCCGTGTTTAACCAAGCTGAATATAATCCCTGATTATTCTTGAAATAAATGACTGATCGTCCTAGTAATTTAGCCTACTGGGCAGGAGATACTGAAACAATCGGTAAACAAGAAGGGAGTGATTATGGGCGATTCATCTTTAATACTCAGTGTATATTTGCTTGACCAGCAGGAAACGTACAAGCAAACAATTTTACCAAATCACAATCCTAATCATTTTTTAAGGTCGATTTGCTTCTGGCTAACAGTAGTCACCGTTGGTTTTGTTGTTCTTTCACATTGATTGTTTTGATGGAATCTCCCTCGGGATGACCATTATCTAACTACGCCTGTCTCAGCTGACGCAGTTATCCTTCCAGGTTTTCACAGAACGTGCACTTCTATTATTTTTAAGGTTGTCACAAATAATGCACACACCGATTTTTGGTGGGTTTGAACGAATCACCATTTAAAAACAATTGCATCACGCGTTTTCCGCACCTCATTCACTGAACCGTGGAAACGCGCAACATGCATTATTATCCAATCAAATGTGCACCTATCTGTCGGATGCATNCTCCGCAATTACCGTGAGAGCAACCCTTCTTCCCGGCGGGAATCTCGGTCACGCACTCATACATTACTTTTTCCGGTGAAAATATGTTCCCGTGGCCGAAAATTAGAAGCTTACAGGTACATACAAACGATCCAAAATTTCAAATTGTCGATAGGAAAATGTTTTTTTTTTGTGCACTTTTCAAATAGTTCTGTAAAATAAATTTTGTTCTATCCACGTTTTGGAAAGTTTAAACACTCCCTCTTTGAAATGACCGTATTTTATGCGGTTTGAAAGATGCTTTTGGTCAATAGAAAACGCTAAAGGTTGCAATTTGTTCGTTGTTGTTTCCATTTTCAGGAAAACCGAAATCAAAAACATTGATCTTTTGTGAGTGAGATCAGATGTACTGTGGGTCACATCGAAAAGCGGTTTTCACTCACATCTGCTATTCCAATGTTCCCAATTAAACAAAACTGTTTTTATTTTGTTTCAGCCAACATAGAAATGAAGGACGATCAAAAGCCTATAGTATTACCTGAGGCTAAAGGTGAGAAAGAATCGTGAAATTTATTGCATTACTTGTTTTCGCTGCTGCAAATTTCAGTCTGTTTTCTACACATTTTTTTTCACCAGGTCGTTCTGCATTTGTATGTTGGTTTATAAAACAGTATTCAGAGAATAAATGGGAGCACTTTTTTTATTTCCCCGGAAGAGAACTTAGTTATCTAATATGATAATCACTTATTTTTTGTTGATACAATTAGAATTATATTTTGTATTATTCAATTTCGCCATACTATTTGTGAAATAAACTCTTCTGTTTGCTAATTGATTGGATAGCAAGATGAAAACTACTACAGGGAAGATTTCTGAACAGAAAAATCGCAGTTTCCTTTAACTTCGTTTGGTGTGTGGAAGAAACAAATGGAAGCTCAATTTAATTCATTTGACTCGTTATGTCACACAAACGAACAACAGTGCTGGGTACCAGTCGATTGAGATTGCTGATAAGTGCCGTCTGTTTGCCCGGCATTTCGTTCTCGGTTCAGACAATAAACTTCCTATAGCACTGGATTTGCTTAATACTTAGTAACCTCTATCTGTCTCGGTAACAATAAAATCAAAGATACAGTTGGCTCCTTTTGTCGCTTGAATTACATAGTATGACATGCTACAGAACGGATCTCGAGGTCACTGAACGTGTCATTTACATCGCAAGCCTACGCATCGTTTATTGCCTTTGAATCGCTTGACTGATTCTACTGGTTGCCTATCATATCACCCCAATGGTGATATTTCATTCCAGTTAATAGTTCGCAGTATGTGCCGGTGTGAATTTCAGCATAACTATTTCCAAAGCCTAACATTGCATCCATCATCAGCAGCTGGATTAATATCTAGAGTGCCAATGTTCCCAAGTTATTGCGGACATATTCTTCTTGGGATGACTTGTGATAATTACTGTACAAACTAGATGACACAGTGTGACTGGGAATCTGGTGTGTGCAACGTATTGCGATCGTATTGCTTTTCAGCTTCCATTCATTATTAGTGTCCCTAAAGTCATGCAAATACCGCTAGATGAACGGGTTTTAATTATCAGTTAATCCTCCTCCGAACGCGTCCACGCAATTTGAGTAAGCGGCACGTAATGCGCTACTGCGGGTGATGTGGAACACAATGTTTGTCAATAAAATATGGAGTAAGATCAAAAAGATATTCGGGTTATGAAATCCATCGCACGATTCCGTTCATAATCATAAACTTATTTATTTTTCTGCATCCCTCAGCATTTCATGAAAGCTCATGCTGGGTAGCAATAAATTGCTAGTAATATCCGTGGTTTCAGCGACTGATGAAGTGTCTGCTTGCGTACAAAAGGCTCAATTAGCATTGGCCAACTTGAGACATCTGTTGCACCATCGCGACATCCGGTTGTCTGTGAATTGTGGAGTGTATGCCGCGGCAGTTCAGCCAATTCTGCTATACGGCACGGAAACTTGGCCAATAAAGAAACAGGATAACGATAGACTTTCGGTGTTTGAACAACACCGTCTATGCAGCATTATGCCAATCTGGTGGGGCAGCCAGACGAGCAATGCTGAGGCTAGGCGCAGAGTTTTGCGTAACCGCGGTGGCCCACTGGCGCAAAGGGTCGACCTCCATAAATCACGTTGTTTGGGGCATGTGTTACGCATGCGATGTTCGCCGAGGCCGGTAGTGGGTCGAAAATCCCAAGGGTGTTCACCTAAGACCTGGCAAGAAAACGCTAACCAAGGCATTGGGTCACATGGGTCTCTTAAAGCTCCCTGGCTGGAGACCTCGGGATGATTGTACCGATGGTTAAAGACAATGAGTGACATGGCTGAGTGTCGTAAACAGTGGCGTTCGTGCATCTTCTCAATTTCCTTGGAACCTTAGACCACTGAACTTTTCCATTGTTTGCTCGACTCCACTTTTAACTTCCCCGTCTTCTCCTATCCAAATGGGCAGCCAAATACAAAAACCAAAACGGCCGCACGAAAGTGCGCGGTTATTGGTCGTACTAAATGAGCTGAACCAAACTGGTGTTTGCTACTCCAGGTATACATTTTCCAAAGCATCAATCGGTTAGGTAACGATGACTATCGTGCAAACATATAAACGGCTCACAGTTATATCCAAATCCGGGTTCAGAGCGGAATTGGTTGAATATTGCGAGACATTCTCATAAAACCCTAGTTCCATCTGAATGGTGATTGTTGTTTGAAGTGAGGAATCCTCCCGGTATGTGTGCCGGGGGAAGCATAAGTGCGGGTCGTTTGTATGACAGATTCTCGTCTCTTTGCATGTTCAGTGCCACTGAGGTATGTAGACTGCATGTTCAAAATGTGCCTAAAACTTTTTTTCGGTAACTTATTATGCTTATACTATGACTAACGCTAAAAATCTCCAAATGCCAAATAGAAGCAACATAAACAGTGATTTTCAGAAAATAATTTATTGCTCTGTATTCTTTTCATTTCCCAACGACGTCCGTTAAGTACAAAGCACGACACCTTTAGAAGAGAACCGTGAGTGATTAAATTAAACGGCAGTAAATTGTATCGATAAAAATTCGGCTGGTTTTGCCATTTGTCTAGTTATTTTGATGTGCGGCGGTGAAATTCCTTATGAAGTTGTAGTATTCTTAGAATCCGAATGGCAGACAAACTAAACCAATGCCATATATTATTAAATTGTACGCAGTTGTTTATGTCATGAGGTACTTAGCATTAAAGTGTTGTCTTTTCTATCATACAGGTGGAGAATAAATAAAAAATCAGTAGTTTTTTTAATGAGGAACCTGTTTCAATTTTGGCTTTCCTCTGCATAGCAATTATCATCACAAAACAACCACAAGTGGCGAAACCACCAACTCCTCGTAAGTATTGTAAATAAGCTACCTGAAGTCTTTCAAACCACATTTACACACATTCTTGTGTTCTGAAATGGGTTCCATTTTAATGTATATTTGACCGATAAGTTGATATAAAATACATCGTGCAAAGCGTAAGGTTATGCGTCATGTATTTTTCATCCTGCAAAGCTGGATAGAGTGAACGACTTCGAGCACAAGATCTCAGTTAGGAACCGCGGAACCCAATCATGTCAAGTGTCTTATAATCAATCTGAAATGGAAGAATAGCGAAAGCATGGACAAAGCGAACCGAAAATTTGTTCCTGCATTTGATGAAGCTCTTCATTCTTCTTTACGTATTGCACAGGTATAACGGACTGTTTCCGTTTAGAGGTCGATTACCAGTACCCAAGAGTCAGTAGCTGAATTAGTTACGAAAGGACTAACCCACTTGAATAATGCATTCCAAATTTATTTACAAATGAGGTGTCAGCATAAAAGCTGGGAAGCCCTGGATAGCTGTTTTGTCCTGAGTGGATCCTATCAGCAGTGTAAATAAATCAACCCGCCTGGGGATGAAACCCGGAACATCACAGGTAGAAAGCAGGTATACCATCCACTCGGCCAACGAAGTCATGACCCTGGAGACTTCTGCCGGTATGAACAAGATTCGATGCCCGCAACCGGCTCGTAAAAATGGGTTGTGCTATATTGTGTATATTCAAAATGACAAACGGTCTGATCAGCTGCCCAGTGACCTAGTGGGTGGCTTTTTTGCGTTTTACCTGTGGTGTCCCGGTTCCGATCCCTAGTTTTGTCAATGGATTTGAACTGCTGATTATACCCAACCAGGTCGAAACAGCTGTGCAGTGCTTCTCAGCTTTCCAGCTCACGCATTCCAGTTTGCTGACCAAATGTTTACGCAGCTGGTTCTATATTGTCATGATTGTTTGCTGGCATTTTAAATCCATTTTATTCCCGTATTGTCAGTCTGAAAAGAGGAGAATAGAATCTGCTCGGAGAGAAGTTATTCATCGATTGTACAAGTTCCACGTACGTCCTGAACTGGGCAATAATTCTCAGAATCATTCGATCAAAATGCAGCAATAAAAACCGTTTCCTTAGCGTTATTTTCATGTTGTCAGCACATTGAGTCTGCCTCAGTCTATCATTTTGCTTCACTGATTTTGTAGAGGTTTTCTAATCTGACGGATTGTGTTAGGTGACGAAGATAAATTTATTCAATTTACGAACAATTATTTTGCACTTCAATCGATTTTGTGTTTCACAAATCAGCTATGCAACTAATATATTGTATATGCATTGTTATCGTTATCTTCACCATCAGACAGGTCTCATGGGGTTACAATCGATAGAAGTAAAGATCATTTAGTTAATCGTGTTGTTGTTGTTGCTGTTCTTGTTCTTGGTCGTGGTGGATTGTGAGCGCACGTCCCTTGGAGCTATCATCTGGTAACCTCTAAATGTTGGCCAGCACAGCAGTTATAATAATGTCAAAAATAAACATAACCACGGGGAAAGAATTAAATAAAACAATTGCATAGCAATTATGAACGATTTGAGAATCCGTTATCGGCAAAACTTTAAGTCTTATCCATTTATACGCTACACCATATCGCAACCGGTTGCGCCCTGTACAAGAACATCACTTTGTATGCTTTTACCCTTTATCTATATATCTGTTTAACTGCATTTCAACCTGTATTAATTGTTGATTTCCATTCTGACCCTGACGCGCTAGTTAAGTCGTCCCCGTGTCTATCGCGTTGTGAGTGCTTGTTTTCATAATATATTTGAAACTTTTATTACTTATAGAACCACTTTCAATATTATTTTCGCTGCCTAACACTGTTTCTTCTTCGACCTAGACCGTGCGTTTAGATTGGATTAACAGGATCGGTATTTATTGTTAGCTGCCGCTGTTATACTTAGCTGTTTCGTCCTACCGATCGCTTTGGTTTCGAGCTGTTACCAATGTCTCTAGAGTGGATTCTATAAGCGCAACTTGAATTTAGATGATCGTTTTATCTGATTGCATATTAGCAATGCAAAATCCATTGAAATCCATTGTGGTTACAAACTAAAGAAAGCACATGTGCAAGAAAAACTGAATGATCCAAATTGTGTTACCACTCGATTCACAGTCCAGGGGAATACGAGGTGCATGACTAGTGTCATTGCAATAAATCAAGGAGAGTTACCAAAGCATTCGATAAATCTCCAGAGTAGCATCTTGCAACAACCACTCACCGGAAAACCTTTTTTATTTTGACAACCTTTGCAGTTTCAGACCAAATCTAAGCTGACAAAAGCATATTATTGACAAGTCAAGCAGGAAAGCCGTTTTCGTGTCAACCATTGCAAAGTATATAGATGGATGTGAAAGTAACAGTCCCAAATGAACTCCACACGTACCGGAGCCGCAACGTGTCATCTTGCTCATTCAAGCTGCCTTCGAGTAAATTAATTAATGCTGAACCGAATGTACATCAGCGTCGCCTTGGATCGATTTTCGTATTCATTTAGTAAAACAATTGCAATCATAATTGAACCGTTGCATTTTTCTCAACTGACTTTAGTGAAGCTTCTGGGGAAACCCGAATCTGCGAAAAGTGAGTGATGTTTTACCACTTAGAGTGGACAAACGCACACATTTTGCGTCCACCAGTTTGGTGCTTAACACTAAAATCTTAACAAAGTTGTTCACAGTTTTGTTCAAACCTATCCGAACATAGTCCTGGTAATTCACAGGGGTTCAAACCTGGTCAGGATGATGGGTGATAAAATAAATGTATCCAGTGTGAGTGGATTTCAACATCGATGCGTGCGTGATATATTTTATCTGCGGTACCGTTGGTAAGATGTGTAACGGTTGTTCAGTATTATCAGACTCCCTACGTGTTAGCTTCCCAGAGTGACTTTGGGATTCAAAAGCCTGTAGCGAAATGCTAATTTGAGCCAAAAAATAAACACATTCAACAAAAGCTTACAGTCACACCAAACGCGTTTCCAACATTTCAGCAAGTTTCAGACGAGCCAATCGCACACAAGCTTTTTGAGTGAAAAAGTTGGTAAACCTAGCAGCGCAGGGCTTCAAGTGAAATAGCATGCAACTGAATGGAGACACGTGAACTGAACTCCACTGAATGACATAAGAAGTCAGCTTGAACCAGCACCCGGGAAGCGTTTCAAAGAAGCTAACTGTTTGTTTAAACAACTCTCAGAACATTTTCTCGTCTTCCCAATTTTTAGTTGCAACTTGTAGTTGAATCGCTTTGTACTGATTGACTATCGGATTAGAAACATAGAATGTATAGAAGAAATTTCGCATTCTTTGTCTCATTGAAAAATAACGAATCAGGATCATGACTCCAGGTAGGCACTTGACAAATCGGTACATTTATCCAGCGTTACGACACATTTTTCTTTATGTTCCATTAGGTGAATGCGAATGCCGTAAGTGCCCGCAAATAACAGAGTTCTTTTACCATAAATGGGATTATGATAATAATACAGTCCCCCCCAGCTGGTGGATCACTACCATAAATCTTACATTTAGTGTTATAAATCTAACCACCCAAAACTGATTGCTTGGATACCCCAAGCCAGGATTGAAGACGTCATCATAACAGCGTAGCCAAACTGTATAATGAGAGTAACGGACAATAAATCACGGTTTTGAATAGGTAATGGATGTGATTTACGGATTAGAAATAAAGCCATAGTGAATATGTTTTTTTCGCGGTAATTTTCATCTGAAATGTCGTCAGCTTATTCAGCTTATACATTCTTTCCTTGTTCTGCAAAATACAATACATTTGCCAAAAAGGATTGGCCAATGACCCGGACAGAATTCGGTCATAAAACTATCAGTGCATTAGCCACGTAACAGTCATTCATTTGCGTCCCTGCTGACAAATTCTATGTATATAAGTGGTTCATACCCTTTGACTTCGAATAATGCAATCCCAATAGCAGTCTGAGCATAATCTGAAGCACAAAGATCAATGGGCACACGACAGATTTGCCTGATAGAATATTTGATCGAAAAATCACACAAGATCCATCGTCAGAGTCTGTGTTGGTTCCCAAGAAACTATTTGAAAAACCTATTTATTCATTGTATTACAACTCAATATTATTGACTTTTGCGCCACCTCTTTTGATAAGGCTTTGACGGTGAGTCCGGGTTGGTTTTTAATTGATGCATTTCTACGTAAAAATAAGAATGTGTTCTTGCTATTCGTTTGCCAAACATAAAGCGAATTTTATCTGAGCATTTAAGGCGCACAACAATGCCCGAATTGAACATTCACTTAGGTATTTTTCGTATGGCGACTGGGAAACGTTCGGCAGCCTCGGTAGGATTCGAACCCACGCATTGTACGCGTACGATCTACCAGCTGTGATACGCGGCCACACTGATCTATTTACATTCGAATTACCCATCCAACTTGCGCAGGCATATTGCATCCACCAGTTAGCATGTAAGCTAACTGTCCCAATAGGTTCTACTCTGAAATTACCAGGAGCTACCGAATGAGTTTCTGAGGCAATTGGTTGTTCCAACAGACGTAGATCAATGTGTTGGTATTTGGACGAGCACGACTGATAGTCATCTTTCGGTATCCAGTTTATTTGTGAATCCTTCACCCGATGCAAAACAGGAAATCTACAAAGGTCTACATTAGGTGGGTAGGATTTTGCACATATGAACATTTTGACTTGGAAATATTTGTTCACTACCATATAATGAACGTTTCATCTAGATGAACCATCACTCTGGCCAGATTGTAAGTCTGTAATACAAAGATTGTTAAAAAGAATGTGCCTTTTTTACGAAATCTTCTCACTAGTATACATATGCGTCAGTGGAACAAAAGCGACGATTCGTAAAATTTACATCTTCATAAACGATAAAGTGACAAAGAAAAATATGTCTGTATATATATATATATATATATATAGGTGTTGTATATATTTTACATATCTAATGTAATAGCTTTTAAACGTGCGGTCGTCACTGTCATGATTGCATAGCTACAAAGAGGGAAACGAACTCCAGTTATCGTCTTGGAATTCTCCGGAAAACGAGCGTGCAAGCCTCCAGATTATGTGGAACGGCACTTGAAATTATGTTAGCACATATTGCATTCCCTGGGAAGGAAAGCCCAGAGGTATGCTGGAGTACAATAATGACTCATTTATTTTTAAATTGTTTATAAAAAGAAATCCATTTTATCGGTAATCCGATTGTTGTGAAACCAATTTCATGATACCTGATATAATTTCGAAAACAAGAATCACTTTTCCTGAACAATTACGAGTTGCATTTGAAAGAATTATTTATTCAAGATCTATCAATCTAAAAATGGACAACAAGTTCAAATTCGGAGTTCATCAATGGATTCTTAAAAAACGTCACTTTGACAAGAAGAAAATTTATGATCATAGGTCTGGCGTATAGAGGTTTCGTAATTTCATGGGATGATCAAAGGCAGAAAGTCAAGGTTATTCGTGGGACCTCGTTGAGTGAATCGTGCTCTCGGCACAGGACAGGACAGCATCCAAAAGGTAACTTTCATTCCAAGGTCAAAAACTATCGATCTTTATGATTAATATGAATTAACTCATTAGTTTCTTCCTAAAGTATCACAAATTGAGCAACGCCGGATGAGAAAAGGCTAATGTGAATAGCATAGCAGCTGACCCCAGTCACATTGACCGTTTTCAAGAGTTTTAATCAATATTCCCCGTAATGAAACCTACATAATGACTTGTGGTTGTCTTTTACAGTGACCCTGCTATTACTTTCACCGATAATATTCTGAAGTTTATGAAATGTGTACATTTTCTGTTTGCTTCTAGTGGCGGATTCCCATTTTCGTAAGTGTTTCCGTCAACTAGGTTTAGATTTATAAATCCGACTACTACCTAAATAAATGACTAATAATTTATTAGATAAATAATTGAGTTTAGTAACGACTATTATTCCTACACACTTAATATTTAGCCTAAACTGGAAGAGTTGTTTTAACAAGTTACTGAAAGTTGCTTTGCCAAAAGACAATATAAACAAACATCCAGTTTACAGGGTAATCTTATTTTCCTGATATTTTTTAAAATCAAGTTTAATGAATCTCTTTTATGCGAGTATTGAAAACATTCATTTTACGTCTACACCTCAAAGATGGAAACAACTGATTACAGGCTGTAAAAAACCTTGCCAAATGTGATCGCAAATACGGAGTACCTCCAGAAAATTATTGTCCACGAACGTTTGCCTAACCGTATGCAGTCATTTAAGACATCTAATATGAACTCTAACGGTTTGCTGTCATAAACATGATCATGGAAATGTTTCAGGGAAAGCTATGGCTACAGAAACAGAAACGCGTCCATCAGGGGTTTCTCTATGCTTTTGATGAGGAAACATAAACATAAGGAAAAGTTTGAATATATTCCACGCCTATGAACCGCGGTGACTAGCGAGATTAGAGAAAATGAACACCGTAGAGTGAAGATGATTTAGGGTATGCGAATCGATCCAAAAATGATATCAACATACATCATACATCATCATACAACTTAAGTCTTATAAAACCAAATACCAAAGAAATTTTCTGACGTATTTCAATCTTTTTCAAGAAAATCGATTCGCCAGGAATGTCGAATAGTGACTGGAAATCAGGCTTTTTCGAGTGGACCAAAACATTAAAAAACAATTTATCTGCAGCTACTTAGCCCAGCAACAATTCCTAGCTGGTGAACAGCATCAGGTAGAGAACATCTATGATTG
Organism: Echinostoma caproni; assembly: GCA_900618425.1. Taxonomy (NCBI): domain Eukaryota; kingdom Metazoa; phylum Platyhelminthes; class Trematoda; order Plagiorchiida; family Echinostomatidae; genus Echinostoma; species Echinostoma caproni. Next base: position 105,167 of record UZAN01039628.1, read on the forward strand.
TAAAGCTAGATTTTACGTTGAACAGAAGCAGACGCAGACCAGCACTCACCAGTCCTGCAACCGGAAATCTCTTACGGGGGGAGGTGGAATTGCTTAAAGTATAAACAGTTCTTATCGAAAAAATTAGAANAAATTAGAAGAACGCAAACCATTCAGCAAGGGACATCAATATAACAAAACCGATACTGACATTTGCTTTGACCTTGAAATATCCAAGTCTTTTCGAATACTTTAATGTGATTCCTTTTCAGATTGGTGAGGAATAGAAACACGCGAACGGGAGTACAATGCGTGTCACATTTTGGCAAACAGTTGGTAACCTTTGGCCAGTTTCTGTGCTTGCTATGAGGAGTTGGGTTTTCTCAAAACATTCGTTGTTTTCTTTCTAATTCACTGACTGGTTGATGAGATTTTAAATAAACTTGTGTTTTGCACCCCGTTCGGTTTTGCACTGTTTCTGAGATATACCGGCAGACTGGTGTGGCAATAAGAAGTTCTTTTTCCTGGGATTATAAGCTATCACGGTGTTTTCATGTGTTAGTAAAGGTCTCGGAATACGCTTTGTCTGACCTCTACGATATTCGGTGAAAAGTTACACAGACCCAACTATCTGCTCGACAGTCTCATTTACCGGCAAAACATCATAACCAATGCCAGAGTGGCGGTAATGAACCGCAAAACATCATTTCGTATGAGCGTATCTCGGAATGAGACACTTATGGATCATGAATCACCAAAATGTACCCGAATAGAAACAAGAAAAGATGGTTGATAGAAAGCAATCAGTCATTCGTAAGCAAAGGTATCGGTAAAAATGCCGGAAGAAAAATAAAGAAATATCAGCAATTCATTTGATGAGAATTTAAGATAAAACAACGATCCAGCCTTCGAACAGTGTATGACAGATGACTGGAACAGATCAATGCAAACTGAGCGAGTCTAATGTGGTAGTCAATAGTGATCAAAATGAAAGTTTGTCACTCTCGAGGCGCTCTAGGGGGTCACCGTAATGAAATGCGTAATATATCAAGCACGGAGAAAAAACAAAGCATCCTTATCGAAAGTAAAACCCAAAAGGTTGGGCCATACCAAGAGTTATGATTAGGGAGGTATTAATCCAGTATGCATCCCATTCCGAGAATATAAGTTGATAAGGTTCAAGTTTGAAGTGTGGGCTTCCACTTCCTAACCTGAAAAGGCTATTCAGAACATTCCGAAATTCATTATGTGCAATATCACACATCATATTATTTCAGGGATCCTCAGTATCCAAGTTATTCTTACAAGGCAGTCATTCTCGAACTAACCTACATTCCTCGAGTAAGGGTGAAGGAACAGTCTTGCTCATTGCAATCGACTAAGATGATCACCCAACTGTCGTTTTGAATAGCTTACTTTAAGATTAGATGCATCTAACGACACCAAATTGATTAGATACTCTTGTTGTGGTGACTGATTCAGTAACAGAGGCCCTCGGATTTTGATCAAACCATCAGAAAAAGTAGCGGCAAAAATCAAACGACAGTATCTCTTAGCTGATTTACGTCTTTTCAAAAGCATAAACGGATCTATAGACAAGTCGAATGGTTTGAAGCAAACTCGTCCATATAAATCATATTCAAAGCGAGTAAAAACCAATATAGTTGCCATTGGCTTCGGGGATACTGATTTTATTCAAATGTTATGTACGGCTAAAGTTTCACATATCGTGAACCATGCCCGACCAAATGGGGAAACATAAACACATGTACAAGTAACGTGGGCTTGACTGTTCAGAAACTGGAGGCAAAACGTTGCTTTGTTTAGCTTTTGTTCCCATTTGTTCAAGGTTCAGTGTTCTTCAATCAGAGGCAGAGGGTAATTTCCCGTATGAGCCTCATCACCACAGACTCGAAGATCTCATTCATGATAGATCTGCATACCACATTGTTCGCAGGGGGCTGTCGAGCTTCCTCTTGAACATCTTATCATTGACCTCGTCCACCACGTCAGCTGGAAGGGAGTTCCAAAGGTTGGTTACCCTTCGCGATAGCCGGAACCGAAGA
>UZAN01039628.1:115079-126371 GCA_900618425.1 Echinostoma caproni
GTCTAACAAGAAGAATACTATGGTCACTGGTAGAAACCGGGGCCATCAGTCTGAGAGAGAATAATTTGGGATGGTTTGTGATCACTCTGTTCAGCACAAAACTGCCTCTGGTAAGAGACTGAGAAAGGTCAGATAAACTAAACAGAAGCAAGGGAGAAATGCTTGCATGATTGAAATTACCAACAAGTAAGTGGAGATTTTCATCTAATAATGAAACTATAAATGGGATATAGGAATCAAAGAACGCAGAAATGTCGGTCCGAGTAAACGAGGGAGACATATACACATTAGTGATGATTGTACTTTTGTAACGAGAAAATTTACGGTGACAACGAACAGACAAACAGTCAATGCACTTTTCAGAGTAGTTATAAATATAACTTCTGACTTGCCACACCAGGAAACATTGATGCAAGTAGCCACACCGCCTTCGTTTTTTTTTCCTACTTCGTTGTCTATCCTGCCGGTAGCAATCAAACCCTTCTATTGGCAAGCAAATTGCCAAACTCGGCTAACAGGTGAAACGGAATTTCAGGACTTATTGTGAAATCCATGACAGAAAATATGAAATGTTTGGAAATTTCATTTAGCTCAGGCTTTACGAAGAAGAGGTTGCAGATTGGTTTCCAATAATGAATTTTCACTAGAAAATATTCTGATTTCAACAGCATAAAGCAATTGCACCATTTCTTTAGAATCGCACTTTCTGTGCAGGACCCTACTAATTTTCCTCTGGTGAACTGATGACTGTTTTTGGAACAGTGGAGTCTGACGATCAATAAATAAATCATTGAGGTCAATCAAAATCGTCTCGGGGCAGAAAACAAGTTGGTGCAGACGCCTGGACAACTTAATACATTCATTGATCGATGTGTCTAAAACAACCAGTTAAGAGCACATATCCAAAAAAGAAACCATAATAATTTGCAAACTTGTGAAGCTATTTTTACTGAGAATGTAGCAAATCGATTACATTTGTCTTGAAATATGATGACCTCTGTGCGATCTTCGGTATCTGGTTTGAGCACATCAGGTAAAGAGATCGGGTTGCCAATTGTCCATCGTTTCATTAGATTATCGATCAGATTCTGACCACTACAGAAGTTAGCTGAAAACGTAAGCCCCGTTTTAGGTCCCATATGTCATAAACTCACTTAATCGTTGTGTACATGTGCTTATTCATCTCCATCCGAGGCGACTGAGACATTGCACTAAGTATAAAAAGATATCACCGCAAAAATCATCAAATAATTCCCTTGATGCTTTCACAAAGCCTGTGAATATTTATAATTAAACAGGAACGAGTAGAGGACAGTCATCGCACATTGCCGACTGGAAGGCATATCCATGTAACTTTACTGTCTTCTCGCCACCGTATTCCATAGGTGTTTCGTTATCCAGTGCAACATCGTCCCTTTATTGAATTCGCGTTAGATATTCGTTCTGACTCCGATAACACCGGAAAATATTCCGAACCAATTTCGATGATTTTCACAAGCGATGCTCTAAATTTCCCGGTAGATAACAGATGCCATCTGGACCAAAATGGTTCGGGTTTCCTTAGTGCATTACGTTGATGTGATATGAATTTCAAATGGATTAGGTCACGTCCATCCCCTTCCAGTTTCAATAACGTTTACTACTCGCTGCATTTCTCATCGCAAACATGAATTACTGAAGCAAATAGATTCTGACGAATTAGATGTGTTTTGAATCTATGAACAAATACATTTGACTTTTAACTAATATGGGGTTGTTTGACAGAAACAGATACGCAGTAGAATGATAAGCAAATTACTTTTATAGTTGGTTTCTACGGATACAGTTCAACAACGTCCATGGACCTAATCAATTCCCATAACGTCTGCCAATTGTCAATTGAAATTTCTCCGTTCACCTAACTTTGAAAGACCATTGCAGCATATAAACTGGGTTTCTGCTTGCAGGCATTGTTTCAGCACCTGACAAGTTCAGCAGAGATGAATCAGAAGGTATTCTTTGTGCCTGACTAGGATTAGTGAACGCAGGTACACACGTAACTCAACAACATTTATCTATGTTCGAATACATCAAATAATCAAATTCATTTAGAAGTAATTGATTGCACTAATCCCTGCTCACATATCGAAATAGAAGATATTGACCAACGGGATTCACATTGTGATTTATCAAATACCTGGAAAACGCTGTGAATTAACTAGAAGGTCAAGTTTAACTTTGTGCTAAGGATTACGCTTACCTACCGAGGATACATGACAAACACACTAGCAGAGAGTGTATAGGGCAGTCAACAGCCTCACTGTAACGTGAATCTAGTCAAACAGTTAACAGCGAGGCATTAATCGACACTTAATGGAGTGAAAAAGGATATAAACAACTGAAAACTGAAAGAGAATAAAGCTTGTTTTCCATAATATTCTCATCCGGTTAATACAATTATATATAGGGCTCAAAATTGTCAAACTAATGTAATGTTTTGATATAATGAATATTTCTGGTTGATTGTAATTTTGTGATATGTGGTTTGGAAAAGAAAGGGCAGAGATTTGTTGTTGTTGTCGTTGTTTGGTTTGGAAATGGTCACAGTAACACCAAAACATCACTGGCAATCATTAGAAGAATGTGTGAGACGGAACAACAATGGCAGGAATAAGGCATGGTTCATGAATCTATTATATTTCATAATTGAATCTTGAAATTATTTGAAAACCTCTTCGACTATGTTTTACTGTTACTTTGTTTAACTGGAATGTATTTCATATATGAATTCACCCATTGCTGGTGCACATCGTGGAGGAACATGAAGCGCAAGCAACCAATACGTTAATGGTTCATTACACCAGATGGGCTTGCATATTTTTTCGTGATGTCCAGGAATACATAGTCCATGTCATTTGCAGTCTACTGCTGTTCGATTGTTTGATTGCTTGGATCAACCAAGGATTGTGCGTCAGAGTGCAGGCCGTCTCACAACTTGAACCAAATAAATTGCATTTTGCCAGTGCAACTACTTACGAGTAACTATGAGTTAAACACCAAAATATTTTTCTAATCGTAGCAGAGCATTGCGGTCAATCGACGTGCTCTTGCGCTCGTCACTTGCGTATTGGTTAATAATAAGTAGCTGGGAGTTGATGGTGTTCCTGAGAATAAAAGAAGAGTTGATCATATGTATTAATTAGTTATTCCAATTATACATGCTTACCGAATACTCGAAATTTACCCGACCACCCGTGTCTACTTGATTGGAACAAGAATTTATCAGCTGTGGTAAATACAAAAATCAAAGGTTTGGTTTGGTATACGATTTGGTTATTTCCCAGTGATTGTTTGATATCTACACCTTTCGGTCGCTTCGCGCATTACGTGCAGTATAGCAATGGACGCCGATTGATTAGGTAAAAGATAATCAAAATCCAACGTTTATGTAATTTGAGGTAGATAGACGGGTAGATAGATAGATAGATATGTAGATAGATAGTAGATAGATAGTCGATAGATATCTCTTTTGCTGTACATGCATACACTAAATATGATATGCTTGTCACGTGGAGGTCCAATAAAAATACCTGTGTTAAAACCGAAGATGACCGTTGCATTGAAATAAAGAGAAAAACGATAATGCATGCACGATGGTAATTCATTAGGATTCATGTCCAATTACAAAGGGTGATCTCGTTGATAACCGAAATGATGGGACTGGCAATCAACGTGTATTTGGATCAAAGGAAATACTTTTTCCAGGTTGAACAGTTACCGAAAGAGGCCAAGTAAAAGTAACCTAAGCGGAATACTCCAAGTTAGGTTTAACAGAGAGCACTATGGAAACCAAGACCACCCAGAAAGTCTTTATTCCAACTCTTATTTTACCTCAGTGTCAAATCAATTTTGGTCAGTAAAACGACTATCAACCCATTTCTGAACGACGCTGGACTTTGTCTGTTCCAAAAATCGGCGGCAAAGGAGAGGAACTTTGGTATGCGGTGCCAAAACCCCATCGGTTGAAACATAAATCGAGGCATTTGAGTTTCTTAGCAAATCATACCACCAAATATTTCCTATATATACTAAATTATTTTGGTAAGCTGGAATTTATTTTTCTGCTCTCAAGACTGCCCGGTCCGAACAAATAAAAACGAGATAGGATTGTATCACAGAATCCCAACTCGTCTGCTGCTATTCATGAACTAAAGAGAAGACACTGATCTAATTAATGTCATGTGATCACTGATAATTAATAAATTCTCAGAGATAGTGCACATTGGCTGCAAGTGTGACATAGCAAAACGGTGTTGAATGAGGGAAACCTTGAAGAGTTGGGTGCATAAGACAATTCCATTAGTTAGCAATAGATCACTAAGTCGGATAAAAACGAGTACCTTTTTTCACAATCACGCACCGAACTTTGTGATTAGCGAGGACCAAAGTGCGTGTGTGGTGCTCCTCAGGTTATTTTTCGGAAAAAGCTTTGATAAATATATTTAATAAAGAAAAACCTAACAATCCAGTAAGCTAAATAGCCGCCAGTATGCAGTCAGTCAGATACAGCGTATACATTAGCATCCATACAAACAGTTAGATGTTTCACACCGATAAATTTGTAGGCAAGAAATGGCACTCCGCAGTGCGTCATGATGGTTATCAAACAAGCTCGCCTCCGAAATAAAGGCTGAACACTCCACTGCACACGTGCTGTTCTTAAGCAAAATCAGCTGCCATGTTTATGGATGAAAGAATCAGGTTGACCGTGAAAATATCACACAGCATCATATGCACCATCTGTGAAGTATATTTTAACTGATTCTTTGAACAAAAATAGATCGGTTGCGATTGTTTCACATGAGAAAGCCAGAGGTGGTACTTTGGGTGTAACGTCACCAAATTACTCTTTGATTGAGTGCTTTCCTCTTCCGGAAAATTGTACCCTCGAATGAAAACAAAACATCATGTGAAGGATAAGGATTTGGAGCCCCGTGACCCCTTGTCCCCTCACTGTGATTCATGCGGTCCCCATTGTTTCTGAAATTGATTGAATACTTACAAAAATATTTTTAAAATATCCGATTTATTGATTTACATCTAAATATTTTGAAAACAGGTTAAAACCTGAAAAAAGTTTATTTTCATTTTTGCGATGCATTGATGAGATTTATTTGAACAACTGAATCTGAACGAAATCTTCTATGCTTTTAGGTGGTTAAATAATGAAGTGCTTTTGAAATGGAACGTAGATGGGTCCTATACGAAAATCAATCGCAACGTATTTTTCTGTAATTTTAAACAGATTTTTATTGCAGGACATTTGTGAAACGCCATGTGCTCTGACCTCAAACGCAATGCGATTAAATAACTATTTTGGAAAACAACTCCGGGATCGTTATCCCACCCCCTCCCCCCCGTGCCTGGCTCAGAATAGTTCCTCTTATGATACAAAACTCAGGTAACGTTACCAATAGCGATGTGTATTTAGCGACGCTTCAGAAGAAACAGATTAGTTGGAGTGATTTCCGGTGCTCGACAGAAGAATTCGGTATTTTTGACGGCCGCTCAATTCTGTTCAACAACATGGGATGGTTTCACTATTTTACCAGGTCCTACGGAATACCATTCAGTTGGTTTGAATAAAAAGCTTTTGTGATCCTGCCTTGCTTGCAACGGTGACAATAACGCGGGATTAGTTCTGTTGTTTGAAATGAACCAATTTCATGACTTTGTGTTGTGCTTGCACACCATATAATTTCCCGTTAAAGATTAAACTCTAATTGAATTTTCACTCTATACAATAACCACGAAGAACTATCAAAAGGTAACTGCATAAAAATAAAGCTTGAAAATTAATAAACAAATTGGTGTGTTCTTTATCACAAACATCGTTCGGATAAGTGCATCGTTACATAAGTTGAGAATGGTAGCACTACACGACCGAATAATGAAAAAGAACCTCTTCCGCACTAGCGTTAACTAGGTTTTCAGACAACCAAGCAGCTGATATCCGAACCGTCTATTACCTACCTGACAGGGGTTTTGCAATTTTTTCCTACGCGGTGAAACGTCAGCTTTATGAAAGAATGAATTAATAATTTCGGGACTATATTGATGGCAAATTGATATGTTCAACGTCCTTCAAAGTTACATCCAAACAGACATGTCTAAACCTTTCCGAGGAGAGTTTGACTGTAACAAAAGGGACTGATAATGGCGGTTTTCGATTTAGGGACATATTAGGATAAACCGAATTCTCACTGTTTGAAAATCATAACATTTTTTAAGTAGCGACTATAAGTCAGCCATGTGGAACGTGGAGGTTGTCCTACTCGACGTGTTCATCTTTTCAGCAAACTAAACTTAGTGACGTGGCTGTGAGCACTGATCCCGATAAGCAGTAGCATTTACGCAGGTGGCAGTTTGTGAGCTTTCACGATTCCGACCGTGTCCACGTTTTGAGGCAAAGGGATTGGAAATGCAACCTTTACATTGAATCCTAACAAAATAGAAACGTAGTTTATAGCCGAAAACAGAGGCTTGCGGTTGAAGAATTTAAATAAAAATTCCTCGGATTATTCCTTATTGGTTAGTTAACTATCTCAACCGGGCAGAAGAACGTTTGACATCGGTTCCTGTAGTCACTGCGAAGTAGCTCTATAGTATTTGTGCTTCAACCTTTAGGCACAGGGCATATTTCGAGTGTTGAAGGGGGCCGTTCGATTGACGTTCTCACAATCTACGTCTGAATATCCACAGAAGTTCCTTATTCCACATCTTTTGTGAAGTTCAAAGGAAACAACTCAAGATTAATTTGGGAAAATGTTCCACTGGTTAAGTTAGAGCAAGATACCAGTCATAGACCTTTGCGGTGGAAGATAAAAATGTTTGGCTGGACAACTTCTACTCCCTGTTTTTTGGGCAAAGTGTAGATGACCCATAACGCCGATCCTGTTGGATAGGGTTCAGCCATGAAATTGAAGGGTGTACGAAAGCCAAACCAAAACAAAGCATTAGATGAATAAGCAGAACCTCCTGGGTTCCTCGAAATCCATACTGCTACTTCTCAAAAATAATATTTACTCATGACTGAGGTCGACCGGTATTAGCAGAGCTCTTGTGAAAAAACAATGGTCCAGTGACCAGTGACCCTTTTGTCCTTCTCACACAATCTGTCTGCAGTGAAATTCCGAATCGAAGAAACTTCTCACCACCAGAACAGTGTACAGCAATGCACCGTTATATTTGAACCAAACTTTGGTACCCAATTCAGTTTCTATACTCCAGGTGGCGGGCACCACAGAATTTTGAAACATCTCTAGTTATGAGGTGCCCTAAACAATGCACTTAGTAAAATTGTTATTTCAAGCGGGTAATGGAAGATTTCGTCCAACTTCAAAGGTGAATTTTCGTGTATATAGTAAATGAAGCGAAAACTGAAAAGCTGGGAAGCACTGGACAGTTGTTTAGACCTGGCTGGGTTTCATCAGCAGTGCGAGAAGTTTCCTCGATTCGGAATTTGTCTGGGGAGGACCAAAGGGATGGTTTCCAAAATCACTTGATGCCCCTCCATTGGATTCCTTTCTGTGGGCATGTTTAAGGCGCATCGTTTATTCCCGAAAGCCGAGAACGATCGAGGAGCTAAAGCAGAGCAGTGCAAAAGTATTCCAAAAGCTATTATTATGAAGATAGAAGAAAACTATTTTTGGGGAGTTTTGCTATGCACGCAGCAGAATGGAAAACATACTTAACAACTTTTACCAACCAAGTATGCATTTTTCGATAATAATTGTTCCCCCCATCGCAATTATATCTCCGACGTAGTTAGCAGGATCGCTCAACGCGAACAAGCCAGTTGGTAAAATTACAAGACGAGTTTTGTGTTGGCCTGCTTAAGTGGATATTGGAGTTTAGCCGCAACAACGGACCTGGAGCTTGTCCGGCTAAGCTGAGTGAAAAACCACTGCTTCTGTACAGCCGCAAGTCACCACACGGATGGACTGTACGTGGCAATAAAAACATCACAAAACGAACAAGAAAATGTGAAACAATGGAGCTGTTGCACTCTCTTGCCATCTACACGGAAGCATGACAACTTAAATTGATATTCGGACATCTTACATTGATGCTATGATATCTTCAGTTGATATTCGAACATCTCAAATTGAAATAAATATGGAAAATAAAAATTATCTCACATTTCGAATTCGGAGGTAAAACCGATGGCAATACGGGCACTACTGAAGACATTTGAAATTGAATCTATTTACCCTTCGTTTTGATCAGGATGAAAATGACATCCACATAACGAAAGTAGAATGGCAAGCTTTCTATTGTGTTTTGCATGATCCCACAGCAACACCGTCCGGTTGACGATAGATCTCTTCATGAAAGCCAAGCTGGATGGTGTATGTGCAACGCAATACTAACTCTTTTAAATTATTCACTGGAATATCAAGGTTGGTCTTATTATCTCTGACATAATCACATAAATATGTGAAGGTTTCAAAAAAGGCATGTTTGTGAACAGTGAATTCAAATCAAAGGAAGCCAACTGTAATCCGTCCATAATCCTCTCCAAAATGAAGTCTCTGAATTCAAATTTATATTTCAGACTGTGCTGTGCGATGCTTATTCGAACCGATTTCAGTGATTCTACAAACCAAATAGTAAACTGATGATAAGGCGATGCACTCGTGTCTAAAATGGACCTCAACGGGACACATGGTTTATGAACTTTCAGTAGACCGTAGAGTCGCGGGATAGACGTCCCCGTTGGCCGTGGTTGATCAACTGTTGCTTTGGAAATACAGTTCTGACTCTAAGTAATTTTCAAGAATATTGTATGTATTCTTCCACTCACCTTTGTCCGATCCTTTTCCCCTTTTTTTAAATTTTGAGCGGTCGCTCAAAGTAGTTTTCATCTTATCGATGTGGTCCCATTGATTTGATAGCACGACTCCCGAGTCCTTGTCCCGTCTAGCAATGATAATTTTCTGTTTCCCCTGATTCAGTGCTTCTATGCGCTTCTCATTACGTTTTCTTCTATTGAGCATTCCTGCCCTACGGTACTAAGAGGAACAGTCAACGAGTGTAGATTTGAAATCTTCCACTGCCTCTTTTGTTGCTGTCGTAGTGAATGAATTGGATTGAGAGTATAGGTTTCAAACTGCACCTCAATCCCAAATTGGTTGTTTCTACTGGATGGGTAACAGGAATTTATTCCTAAAGATAGGGCTTCCAAAAGTGCAGTATCCATAGTCAAACAGGAAACATTAGGAATATACCGTTCTTCATTGACTGGAAACTTCGCTCCTAGTCTCCTCCCATTGATGGAGTGCTGTATTTTGGCCCATTGGGTACATATTCCCGTTTTTTCCATACGTCGTTGTTGAAATGTTGCTTATATTTGTCACCGATGAGCTTCTTTCACTTGATGTAAATGATACGCGATGGAAACTTTACAATTCAATAAAGCTACATCTGTGCTCCGTTGAATAACTTATCATGATCGACGTCATTTATAAGATTTTATTGTTTACATAGATAATTTCCTAAGCCCCGGAACTTTAAAATAATGTAAAACCTTACGAGTGGCGTTTTTCCTCATTTAAGTATATATACGAAGATGCAGATCATCAATGTCAGATTTCCTCAAAACCACTGAGCAGTTTGGCAACTGGTTTGAAACAACACAGTCCCTTGAAATGTGGTTTTGTTCCTACGATTCACGCGTTATATGTACAATCAGTGTTTGGAGAAATAAGCGGTTTTACAAACATGAAACGCATCAATAAACACTAACAATTAGGCATACGTATGCTGTAATAATCATGGTTGTATCCAAGAATTACCTCCATTTTGGTTTAGCTTGAGGTCTACAACAGAATCTCTGTACCCCGAAATCCTGAGTGTAGTCTAGCAGCACTCAGCAAATGTGTTAGACACACGTTCACTGAAACATACTGCACCTCCACGTAACATACGTAACATATTTGATGTATTCAGACTGAATTTGAACCCGTTTTTAGTCAGTATCCAAACATCTAATTCACAAATTTTGTAATAAGTAAATATAAGATATCTCACTAAGTTGAATGTTCCTTCTATCCTAATTGCTAACTATTATCATTTCTCAACCTACCCCTTTTCACAACCTCACTCACCTCCTTCAAAGGAGAAACAAACAGATTGATTTTCTGTTTTCCAAAACCCCTGAACGTGTGTTGCTCTTCGCGGGGAGAAACCTCTTTGGCAAACTCCAATCATTGTATTATAATTGTTTTGCAAAACGTCTACTCAAAAGAGCATCATGGTACACTGATACGAAAATGGAACAGACCGATTCGTCACAGTCTATGCGATCGGGGGGCACTTGGTATACATGATGGAAAACGTACTGTGTAAAAAATGTATGCACTTACATCATTCAAGTGACTCGGCCAAATGTGAACTACTTAGTGGTTATCTAAACTTCGGTCTTGATCTCTGCTACCGCCTGGAACTCATGCACACTAGCTGTTGAAGATTTCCTTCACTCAATCTGATGTATAACAAACGAATTCAGGAATGAGTGTAAGAAAAACCGTGACCGGCAAACTTTGGTAAAAAAAACATCAGTATTGATCAAAACTTGTTACTGTTATCCTGCAAGAGTCTACACTATTGCTCCAACCTGATGCGATTTTGTAATAAAATGAAGCGTATCTGGGCCGTAAAAGTCAGAACATAAGACCCTCGGCACAAAGTACCTAAACACAATATCATATTTCCCACACCAAAATTATGCGGACGAATGGTAACCATACGTGCGATCAGTTGACTATCATAAAGTTTTACGTGGTAATTATTATCATGTACGGATAGAGCTAATATACCTCAAGCACACACCAGCTTCAGGTTCCGAGAAGCTGTGCCCCTTGGTACTCATCGAATATGGTTAATTCATTTGTCACCGTGTTTTTGAATCAACGCTTCTCGGAGCAGTAAGAGTTAAGATCGTTGTAACCCATTTTTGTTTCTCAACAGACCCGAAAAACAAATTTCGATTAATTTAGACCGATTGCCTACAACGGTGTATTACGAAAGCCGTCTGCAAAGTTTCTGGTTGATAACGTTGTTCCTGACGTTGGGTAACCAGACTGAGACGCAATGGGTTTATCGTAAATAATGTTCCACCTTTAACTCCCTGGGTCACGTTGCAAATTGTAGTTTTGCATTTCTTGGATAGTTATGGCACGGCACTTCGTGTGTTATTACAGCCATACCTTTAAATCTGCCGATAGGGACAAACGCTTGTCTCTACCGCAT
>UZAN01039629.1:0-21773 GCA_900618425.1 Echinostoma caproni
CTAATGAACCGTGAGGAAAAAGTGCAAACCCAAAGGGAATTGACTTACAGAGTAGACGGTTCGGGCTCACCAATGAAGCGTACCGGAGTTAACGGCCTTCCGGTTTGTCTTCTTACGGGTCTCAACATGCGCGNTGCCCGAAATAGACAAAAACACTCGTGGGAGTCGTAGACGTTTATTGGCGAATCGTGGTACTAGATAGTACCGAAAAGTGCCAAGGTGACGCTAAACAAAGCAAGCAACAAATGCAGTAGCAGAGCGATAGCGTGTCACACGTGTAGCGCGGGTTTGAACAGGACCCAGCTTATATATACGCCTTAGCGGAAAACCGTGCTCGGTAAAACAAAAAGAAGTAAAACAAAGAAAATATCACAGTTCGAGTCAGAGTTGATTGTGAAGAAAATATGAACGGAAGACGTCCTCGTGGATCGCTCCTTTTCTTCGTACAATCGTGGTCACTACAAATCCGCCTCATGCATACATAAACATTTCACGTTCCACCTCCTTTGTAAATTTACATATCGCTCCCACTGTTCTATATCGTTTGTTTTTCTGCTTCATTCGTATCCTATTTGTTTTAATCGCGACCTGACCGCTCATATTTGACTCGTTCGAGTGCAACGTGACGGTGAAGGTGCTATTCTTACAGTAACATTTGGCTTTTGTTTTTAAGTTGTTCCGAGATTACTTTCAGGTGTGTACAGATTTTATTTGCTTACTTGACTGTTTAATAATGCGGTACCGTAGAAACTTGCTGGATCATTCATTTTATTGACGTTTTGGGATCCGATTTTGGTTACGCGTTACTCGTTAATCTATTCGGCAGGCACATGTGATTCTGGTTAACTCGTTCGGTAACGTGTGAACTTTGGCTCAAGTGCAGCAAATCAACTGGTTACCCCAGGACGTAAGGATTCCCGCAATTCCTGCAAACATTCTGTTCCGGTGCCAACGCAAGGCTGTATATAAAGATCCGTGAAAATACTTTCAAAAATCCCAGATAATAACCATATTTCATAATTTACACGTTTTCATTCGTTCAACACTACTCACACCATACGCATTCACGAAATCTGGCTCTACTTAAACTGTATGTTTACACTACAATCCCATTCTTTGACTGCATTTATTTATTGCTCACTGGGATCCAATTCGTTTCAGTCGTTCCCTGACCATTCACTTTTGGCTGATTCCAGTTCGGCTTGTTTGTGAGCGTCTTATTTCAATCGAGACCCATTTCTGTGGTTCAGATTCTTCTGCTTATTGGAAGGGTTGTTTCGTGTTCTCGAGCTGTACTGATATCATTTTGAGGTTGGTACATATGTTATTGGATTATTTGTTCGTTTTATGATGGACCAATTGTTTTCTTGGTGTTTCAGGATCCGTTTTGGCTACACGTTACTCGTTGACAGATTTGGGAGTAACAAGGGCAACGCATCTGACTCGTTGAATATCATCACTTCACGTTCCACCGTCAATTAGGTTGTCCGTAGCCACTGACAGTAGGTACCCACTATGAACATTTGTGAACATCGTGTACCTCAGCACGACGCCACCGTTGTAATAAAAGTACCGAAATTTGTTTCACACATTCTTGATGTATGAGAGGTCTGTTGGACCTTACTTTTCTTTTACACTAACACCGTATATTCACATTTGTATCTCAGTATCAACGCGTTGACATTTGTTTTACACCATTCTTATGTACTGTATTCCTCAGCGCAAGGACTTTCACCTTTTGCATTCGAGTCATTCGCACGTTATCGTAGTCAATGGTCCTGGTTGCCTTCGTGCCCTAACACAAATTTTCGTTAGCGAATACCAGTATATTTTCTGTAACACGGTGCTTCAATACACATCTGCCACCGCCAAACATTTTATGGTTTACCCAGCAGTTGGTTGTTTCTGAGTTTCGGTTCCCTTTTAGAAGCTCTTCACGACTGACCGCAGTCGATACTCTTCACCGGTGACCTTTGTCTTTACACCGATTGTTTACACTGTTTAGAGATTCGCCGGCGGAGGTATCCAAAGAGTCAAAGATTCAAAGATTTATTATGGGATTAACTTACAAGCTCATGCTTTTCTGGTCCCATAGGTTCGTGCGGTGGAGTAAGAAACAGCGATACGTACAATTCTTTGTGTAAAATGTCACGTGATACGTGCTTTTTCCACTGCTGCACGCAGCTTCACTTTTGTTGGAATGTTAGGTGTGCTAATGTCTCATCGAGCCTCAGTTTGAAAGACTCAATGCTTGGAGCACAGACGACGTTGTTGTACTATGTAGGTTAAGATGTGTTTAATGTTGTTGCTAGATCAACAGTGCTCTGAAAGCACAAACTTTTTTACGCTATATGTGTTCAGCTCATTTACCAGGTACATGGCGTAATGTGTAGAAAAGCAATTAATTGTCTGGCCACGCATAATTTTAGATGTTTATAGCGTTACTGAAAACCACCCCAGTTTGGTTGATATATGCCGGGCTTTTTCGATTGAGGCAAAACTATCTGCCGGAGCCATCAATATAATTTTGAAGCATATTCGCAGATTATTCCCGGATTTACCGAGCGACAGTCGGACTCCTCTACGTACGCCTCGAATATCGAAAAGCATATGCACGGATTCCGGAAAATAAGTACACTTTGGCTTGTGTGATGCCATTAAAAATGCATTCGGCGCACTGGAGTCGCACTCTTGGCTCACGCTAGGCACACTGTACTCGCACTCTGGGAGCATTTTTGCTGGCAGGGCTAGCTGCATTATGTAACTCGCTCTTCTACTCAACTTCAAGCACGCTTTTACTGTAATCAGATGCATTCATGCACATATTTCGAGTCATATAGAAGACCATTTAGATAACGAATAATCCCCAGTTGGGTCTATGGATTCACACTGCTGATGCGACCCAACCAGGTCGAAACAGCTGTCCAGTGCTTCCCAGCTTTTCAGTTCGCGCTTCGTTTGCCCAATACACGACAAATTCAACTTTGAAACTTTATAAAAGCAAAGGTATTATTTTACCTTTTCAATATAGCATTTTCTTGTCTCCATTTTCGGGCAACAATTATGTTCGCTATATTTTTGAAGCATTTTCGTACTTTTCGTTCAATAGAATCCATTGAACTGTCAGTAAATTTGGAGTTCTTCCTAATGGTATCTAATCCAGTAATGCATATCTTACCTTACCGACAACACCTGTAACAAACAAACGACCGTAAGCGTGTATTTTCCCATTTTTGCGGAGTATTTTATTGGCACAAATAACGAATTGTACAGTACTCTGGACATGGTACATCTCATAGCATGCGCCAAGTCTCTTCCACCCAACTACATGAATTGCTTCACCTAAACCTTATACAGAAAATATAAGTTTAACCCAAAACTTTTGGACAAAATATAGCGCAACGGAAGGCCAGGCCAGTGTGAACGTACAAACCCACGTAGCACAACGTAGCTCATCGATCGGATACGAACAGCTACTTCTCAGCTATATCAGCTACATTTGTTAATAAACAGTAATTTACCTTTAAAACGTATTCCCAATAGATTTTTGACTTCAAGACTCCTTTTTATTCTTAAGTCAATCAAAGTGATCGAAAGTTTGGAGTCATACTTCCCCTTTTTTGTTTTAATTTATGGCGGAAATGATAGTTTGAGCGACTCTTATCTTGTACTGGGCTGTCTGCTGCTGTGCACGAGCTGACACTGTGAACCGTTTCCAATCCTTCGTCTATTGCTGTTGATTAGATTTACATCCAGAAGGAAAGAGCACCTCGGTAGATCGGGTAACCTTCCTTTTAGTTCGTTTCGTGTACTCATATTTTCCTGTTATTATCCTAAGCAGCAAATTTCCTACCACATTACCATGTTGATGATCACTCCAGAGGGCATTTTGACGACCGTATTTTGTTCGCTCGAGTTGATCCGATTGGTTCTTTTCCTGAGCTTAATTGGATCTATCAACCGGTAGAACTTAACAGACGTGTATGTTCTGCCAAACGCGTCAGTTAACTGAGACGGGTGTTCCAGAATGAATTCTTTATAGACCGCCTCAAGGATTTTGAGTTTCTAAAACCAAGATCTTTTCCTCTAATTTCGCGTGATCTTGACACTGTACCTGCAAATCTTCCACTGAAAATTTGAATGCGTACAACAATTGCTTACATTCTGGCCAATATCATAAGGATTTTACAAAGTACTCTCCAAGATGAATTTCGAAGTAGCCTTTCTGAACTCGACCGAATCGACCAGCTCCTGCGTCGGAACTTACCAAGATGAGATGAAGAAAATTCTAAAAACTCAGTAGCAGTTTGAAGTTTTGTTCCTTGGTCCTAAATTTAGTTCCTTTGAACCAAAATTTCACCAGATTGAGATAGGGACAGTTTGAAAACCTCATGCATCAACTCAGCTATTAACCATTTAACCATGTCCATCTAGTTAATCAACGCAAGACACCGCTTCTGCACTACTCTCACCAGTATCACCCAGGTAATAACTACTTTTATGCAACCAATTCCTTTTAACATTTTCATGAGAGCAAGAAGAAGCATCATGATCACAGGATTCGTTGAATTCGACACATTCTGTGATCATGATGCTTCTTCTTGTTCTCATGAAAATAACCATTTTGACACGGAAAAATATCGACAACATTAATTGTCTTACTTCATACAGGAATATCATAAAGTCTCGGGCCGGCTGGGTGTAACTCGATGAACCTGAAACAAGAGAACATCCCTAGCAACCCCAACAAATTTTCCGCTAGATTACCTGAGAAAAAGATGACAGGGCAAATGTATGGTAACGTCCATCTTGAGAGAAATCAAGATAAGTCGCATTTCACAAGCGGTTTTTCAAAAAGCTGTCCCTGACTGGATCCTCACCGCCGCGGATCTAGGGGTTACCTAAGGTGCATAAACCAAACGTTCCGATACAACCTATAATTAATATGTCAAGTTTTCCATATCATGCTACTGCCCAAAGGATCGTAGAACTTCTAGAACCTGTAGGCCGAAGGATCGCCAAACATAGTCTGAAGGATACTTTTGACTTTATAGAGAAGATAGGAAACCTCAATGTTTTCAACAAGGCTATGATACCTTTCAACGTGGAGAACTTTTTCACAAACGTACCACTGATGGAGACAGTTGATTACATTTGAGAATTTTTAGTTTTGAACATCTTTCACGTAGGAATTCTGGTGATTGAATTGAAAAAGTTGATTCGCATTTGTACACTGAACATATATCTCTCGTAAAGTGATTGATTCCATAGGCAAATCGACGGAGTAGTCATGGCGTCTCCACTAGGTACCATATTGGGTATTTTTCAAGCCAAACTGGAGAACCAAAATCCGAAAAAGAGACAATTCTACATTTTGTCGTATACTGCAGAAACCTCGACGATATTTTAATCATTTGTGATTCACACATCAGTCAAACACAGCTCTTTACGAATTCAATGTGTTATCCGGCTATCCGTTTCACCTGTGAATTAGAGAAGAGGAAACAGCTACCTTTCTCAGATGTGTTATTAACAAAGCTAGCCATCCGAAGAAGCGTGTTTCACAAAACAGGTTGAATAGAATGAGCATCTTTTTTAACTTTGTCCCCCCGCAATATAAGTGTAACCTGATCAGATGTTTTTTATACCGATCACGTACGATTTACAGCGTTTATACATTGCAGTCCGAGATACGCTTTATTCACGACGTGCTTCGGTCAAATGATGACCTAGAGGCTTTTATTGATAAACATTTACGATTGAAGACCAACACAAGCAAGAACGTTCTTCTTACTGTTTCGTTTAAGAGCGACGATGCCCTGGAACTTCTCAAAGGACCTCTAGAACGTTCCCTGCAGATCAACCATGTATCCTCACTACCACTCGGCCCTTGATGTTCCATCAAACAAAAGATTAGTTGCCTCATCGGTCCAAATCCTTTGTTCTATATTTTTTCACGTGCATTCGTAGTGCGCGATACATTGTACATGCGATCAGGAGATTATCAAAACGTATTGCTGAGCATTGTCCTGCGGCTCTCTACAAACGAACGGTTAGATGCATTCACACCTCGGTTCTCGGTCATCTCATCTATAGCGGGTACGTTGTGAACAAGTAACAGATATTCCAGGGGAATAAGAAGCCGCCTTTTAACTACGGTCGAGGGGCTTGCAGTTTGCATTTTCAATCCAGAGTTATGGTAGCAAAAATGCTGATCTAGACAGTGCCCTGGTCTAGACAGCGGATTGATTAGGCATATAACAGGGCATCAGTCCTCCTCCCCACACCCGCACCCCTGATCCAGTATCATCCACCACGATCTCAACAATCAAGTATTTTTTCTCCACTATCCCTTCCCGGTTACATCACTTGTTGTGTATGACAGATAGTTCTAGTGTATCTCACTTAACGTCATCCCACTCCGTCGTCTTAGCTCACAACTTTCATTAACGTTTTCATTTGTTCATCTCTCCACCGTTTTCCATTGGACCTTTGTCCTCTCACCCCGTTCACGAATATAGCCTTGACTAGCCTTGCCATATTCGCTTGCTCCGTTCACTCACCTCTGTCATCAGAATAAACTGAGCCGTAATCGACCAATCAGATGTCTGTACTATGATTGACTTATACACGTAACCGCCTGAGGCCATTTTATTGTCTTGTGTTGTTGTTGAAAAGAAATTTCTTCGCGAACAACTTTTTCTAAATAAAATGTGGTCTGACCAGCTGCCCGTTGATCAGGTTGGTAGCACACATGCGTTCTATCTGCAAGTACTGGGTTCCGATTCAGCTTGCGTAGAATAATTTACGCTGCTCGAAAAAACTCAATCAGATGAAATTGCTTGACATTATTTCTCAGCTTTTCCGTTCACCTGAACGTCAAAATTCCTTAGGTGAACGAAACATTACCGCTGACTAACTAAATGCTTCCCATTGTAGAATGAGTGATTTAATGGCTCATTGAGAACCATTGTGACTTTCCAACAGACCGGTCATGTTATTCGAAAGACGTGAATTATCTTTTGCATCTCGATCCATGTGCATTATTAGACGTGATAAAACCGTATTCATTTTTACGTATGCTACTGGGAGACAGCGAAAGTTGTTCCAACTAGAACTCAGCACTGTCTTCACATTCTCATGCCTCATCCTTTGTTCATACTGCACTTTCAAATGGAAAGGAAAAAATGAACAAAGTTGCTCAAATATCATCGTAACAGTTGACTAGAGACTACTTTGTTCTCTCTGTATCGAACTGTGATCAATTCAATTGGATAACGAACATCTTCAGCTCGGTGAAGGCACAAACCAATTGGGTCTTGTTTAAAGCGCTGTTATTAAGTTACGGAGAAGGTGCCAAAAAGTAGGCAAAACCGGATGAACTTTAGACAGTTCTCGGTAACCTCACAGTCTTTGTAATGCAACAGATACGAACACTTTCTTGGGAAATTTGAAACCCTTCTGAAAATCGAAAACAAGCCTTGGTTCAAATTTGAGGAGCACCACAACCAGATCACCCGCTTTGACAACTCCAAGGTAAACTGTATTTATCGGATCCAAAAGGTGTCGCACCTCGTCAAAAAATAGCGCTCTAAAGAATGGTACGTTCAATTTGAGGAATTTTACGAAACGAAAAGCACATTCCTTGTCAGTTACAGGAACCTTCCTTTGGACGACATCGATCAAAAGTAAACTAACCGATGTGCCTTTTTCATGACGTAGAGAGTGACGAGCTGGTGTATCACACACAGAGCTGTATATTGACAAAGTATCGAAAATCGGTTCTCGTAGCTGGGGGTGAAGTGAATTCCATTTCGGGTATTCGCCGAGCTTGGCAATTTGTTTGCAAACGTTTCAACGTTACAATCAACGCAATAAACAAGCAAATGGAACTGGATCACGTGTACACGCCAATTCAATTCACGGATCAAATGGCGCAACAAAATAGGTCACACTATGACCTGAGAACGGACCGAATCCGCAATCAAGACGGAAGAACACCCCCCCCGCTCCCACCCTCGTCGCATCATTTCAACCGCGAACCGAGTCGAACACAGTGAGAACAAGGGGCAAAAATAGTCGGTGGAGAAAAATACATTTATAAACGAACGGGTACGAGCAGAGCACTGCCACATCACAAGCACCGATAATATCTCCTCGGTCGATGATGAAAATAAACAAACTGCAAACAAATTGCCAAGCTCGGTGAAGAGGCGAAATGGATAGCTGTATATCACACCAGAAATATGTAACCTGGAATTGCTCATACACAGTTGTCCATCGATCAAAGCAATTTTTATTTTTGTTCAAATTGTTGTTTGGCAGATTTGAAGTTTGTATGTCGACTGTGAAAAGTTCAGTAGCCCCGGTGGGATTCTAACCCACGCATGGACGCCGCCTACGCTTTGTACGCGCATGCTCTACCAGCTGAGCTACGAGGCCACACCGATAGCACTGATCTTTTCACATTCTAATTTACCCATCCAACTTACAGAGGCATGTGGCATCCACCAGTTGGCATGTAAGCTGACTGCCCCGACAGGTTTTATTTTGTGATCAATATTCCACAGGGAAATTTGCACGGATTGCGAATGATTTGTTCCAAAGTATAAACAGTTAGCTAATGAAAGGCCTAATTATCCGACTAACAACAGGCTGCAATTCAGTACCAGGCTACTCAATCTGAGATAGTTCGTCAACAATTCCCCGCGTTCTCATTTTTACCATACTCAGCAATCGCTTGCAACAGCTCGACTTTGTCCAACGGGAAAGTTTGAGTTGAGTATGGGGATGGGGTTAGAGCAACCTGAAGGACTAAATTGGTAGCCGACCAAAAGATCTCCATGTCACAAGTTTCCTCTGAGGAAGACACTAGAACTCTTAGGTCCATTCATACCATATTCTAATCAAAGTTATCCATTGACATCTTTAGGCTATTTTAGATTCGACATGTTCCAGGTAATCGCGTTTGTGATAAAAATCAAAAGATTATATAATCAGGATCATAATCATTACTCTAACAATAGTTTTAGAACCTCTAAAGCAAACCTCCGAACGAGAAAGTCATTCAGATACTAAATAATACAAAATCCAGGCCATCCGTGTCGCCCGCTGCTAAAATTATCACCCAACATTCATCTCATAGAATGCCCGCTCAAACTAGTGGTCTCAAAATGCCGATTGGAATGCTGACGTCCATCATTCGCAGTCCGCATCTGTTCTACCTGGAACCTTCTCCCACACCACTTCGTCTGTGCGCCAAGCATTGAATATTTCAAACAGAGACTGGATGAAACATTAGCACACCTTATATTCCAAAATAAGTGACGCGGCGTGCGTCAGTGGAAGGAGCCCGTATATGTGACATTTTGCACAAGGACTTTTATGTATCACTGTCTTTTAACCACAACATAAATCTATGGAACGAGAAAAGCATGAGGTTGTAAGTTATTGAACGTTGAAGAAAATAATACTAATAAAGTAAAGAAATCTGAAAAGCAGAAACGAGGAAAAAATTATGTCACCTAACCTGAAAAAAGATCTAGTATGAAGGCCCTAATGATAGTGATGTGCTATAAATGATTAAAGTCAATCGTAAGCAGTTTTTCCCCCAAAAATATTGGAAACACAAAAGATGAGGTCTTCAAAATATCATGAAGGTGTTCAATTATAGACTACAGTTGTCGAGATGCTTCTTGGATTCCAATCGCACATCTATCCCAGTGCATTGTGTTTACCTCCCTCCCCCTTCGTAAAACATTCACGTCAACTCAGTCAGTGGTTATTGGTTTAATGAGTACCGGGCTCTCCCCACCAGGCACCTTCCATAACTGCAGTCGCTCACGTTCCAGACATTCGTGTTTTATCCATTATCACCAGTGTTATCAGCGTGTGTGTAAGTTGCATTCTTCCAACGCCCAGTTGGTCATAAATACGATGATTACTTGTAGTTCATGCAGTGCACTAGATACAGAATGTCCATTTACAGATGCCTGGTTATTTTAGCGCATCATGTGAAAAACAATAATTTAACAGTATGGAATGTCACAGTAGAGGTTTGTGCATCAACATGCGTTCTCACAATTCTATTTGAAGACCACACCCGTAAACGTTTGTTGTACTCATGGTCAAAGGATGTCGTTTTTCTGAGGTGATTTACTCTCCAATTTCTGTCTGCATGCAGCCCACAGAGTAACAAGCTCAAGAATTATCGCTACCTGTAATCTGCCTCTTGTCGTTCGATATATGTTTTGTATGCGTGATAGGACGCCTATGTCGGTCACTCTTCTCACTTAGGTTAGCACAAATTTCACCAGGATTGTGGATATGTTCTCTCTAGATTATCGCTTTTGGGAAAACCACTGCTGTTTGCGTGATTTAGCACGGTATCGTTGTTGGCTAAAGTTTGCTTGTTCCATATACTGTCTAGCTTAACATAAAGTACCCGATGATAGTCCCGCTGGTAAACGTATTGTTCGTTTCGTTTCTCATTATCCATAGAGATAATGAACCACAAAACTTTATTCACTGGAAATATGTCGTCATTGATCGGCTATAAAATCGACATAACTAGCCATACTGCTTACAGTTCTTGTTTTTTATTCCTCGCGTTAATACCTTATCTCGGAATGAGAAGTTGAATCGATTCGTATTTTAGTAGAATGGATTTTACCCCAGGAGATGGTTCTTTTGAATTATTTTGGCAAAGTTCGCTCAAATCAAAAATACGATAGACCAAATATGAAAAGATAACGGTATGATTAGCACTTTTCGTCTGTTTTGTGAAACTTTGATGCTTTTTACACGAAGGGCTCCCGTTCATCTTCCCCTCGAAAAGAGAAATCTGACAGGGAAAATACCTTCAGTGAATNGAAATTACTGTGTTTCCGCAGTTCGCTTCGTGTGCATGTGTGCGGATACATCCAACCGTCATCAGTGTGTGTCTCTACCATATTGATTGACATGGAAAGCATGAAAGCGTGCGTTGCCTATGGACTCACCAAACAGCGGGTGGGAGTTCGTTATCTGTGCCGGAAAAAGTAACAACAAAGAACCGCTGCTCTAAAATTTGACGGAAAATTGCATCAGACGCACAAAAATCGGCTACACATCCCGAAGGCTATGTGTGATTGAGCGACGAGGAGGTGACTCGGGTGCATTTGAAGGGATCGGCTATTCTTGATACTGTGCCCGGGAATTCGAATCATTTGGAGGTCAATCAACCGCTGAGAATCGCTTTTACGTTGGTGTGTATTGTGGTCATAGAACACATTCACACACATACTTGCTCGTGTAAATCATCTTTTCTGCCTGCACCGATTTGAGGGGCTTTCAGCTGAGCACACACAAAATAACGGGTCAGAGTGAATGACGTTCATTTGGACACTGGAAAGGTAGCACTGTTCGCTTTGTCATATTTCCCTGTCAGTGACTCATCCATACGGGACAGTAAGTGATGATGATAATGTGGCAAAATATTATTGATGCAGAGCGGCCAAATGGAATGTTTTTCTTTCGTCTCTCATCACGTTCTGTGCGGAATTGTTTTGTGTTAAGATAATCCGCAGACGATGGTTTTTATCACGCTTGTGGATAAATGGGATGAGTGAGGAAGAGAGAGGGAGATAGCATTTCCGATCTCCCAGTGAAAGTCATTACGGATGGAGCTGCATGGGACCTTGAAGTAATAATGGAAGCACTCTATACATCACACAAACGAGGAACAGAAGATGAGGTTTCTTTTGCTGGTTTTCGACTGAAAGACAATTGCATCGGTAGGTGTGAATGTGCATGTTTGTATGTGTGTTTATGCGTGTGTGTGCACAAACGTGGGTGTATGTAGTGGGGGGAGTGGACTGAGTCTGAGGCGGGAGAGAGAGATTAAAATGAAAGGTGCGGTTTCCTGATTGAATCTGCAATGGAGAAGTACGGTAGGTAGAGGAATGCATTAGGGATTTGAACGCAGATACACAGAAATCATCACATCTGGGAAGTATTTTACCATTTCAAGGAACAAAGAACAAAGGTCGGTGGTATTGTCAAATTTATCGCATGACTGATAACCACACATGATGGAAGTCAACTACGGGTTTGGGACTAAGTTGATAAGCAGAACTTTTGAAAATCAAACAGAATACGGTGTATAACATTGCGCATCAAATTTGTGTCGTATGACAGCAAGGTAAAATCGAATATGCAGGTCTAATCGAAACTGAAGCAACAGGTTCCCGTGTAACACTTTTCGTTTCGTATATGCAACTGCATTTTTACCGAAGTAAATCAATTTCCAAATAATAATAAACTAGCCTTGGTGAGTCTTTATGGCAGTGATTTTCGTGAATCGTTTATACTCAGCAGATGGGATGATGCAGAATGTAGCGGATACCCCTATTTAGTCAGTAGTGGTTGACCTAGACCATGCTGAGTTATGACCTAACTAAAGAGAAAAACAAGTTTATTTACAAAAAATTAACGTTAATACTAAGTAAGATTTAAAGTTTGTGCACACTATAAGTCGACTGGTCTGCCTTTATTCTTGAATTCAGTGAGTTATCAAACATAGATTACTATTATGAAACCTTATTTAGTACAGTTTCTCCGGGTTGTGGAAGAATTTCATTTGGTTATCCAATAGAGTTGCTATAACGGATTATATATTGGATAACATAATGCCTCATAACAAATAACCGAGATGACAAGGGTCACTCCTATTAGGAAATATTGCGTTTCCATACTTGATAAAGTTTGCGATTTTCATGTTGAGATTATTTAATCTTGGCAACCAAGGTCTGCACGTTTAATTGACAATCATGCAGCCTGGAAACTACGTAAATCGAAGCAGACCAGAGATAAATTATTGTCCATACCTAAAGCATTAATATAAGTGAGAAATATAATGAAACTCAATTTGATCAGAAAGAAAATATTTTGGTGCATCACAATAGGCCAGTACTGTAGGTTTCAAATACGTATAGCTTTGTTCCGGTCTGATTGGTTTAACTGCCCAGATAGTATAGGAAGTGCCACCGTGCCAAGAATCCCCCCCACCAAAATAATTAATACACAGTGATTACCGTGACATCAAATAGAGGCGTTTTCATCCATTATTTTGGGCTACATCGTGATTTCACAACGGGATGCTTTAGTTCACAAAAAAAATTCCGATCATAACATTTGAGAGCACACAAAATATCGCAAAATTCTCGTTTCTGATAACTTCTACATTTGGCTAGTGCACTTCAATAGACAGAAAAGACGTATAAGAAAGTTGATTATGTGCAAGGTGTTGAATAAATTTGATTGTTAGATAGACTTAGTAGATTGCGTGTTTAATAAAAAGAAATAGTTGTTGGGTGGATGAGAATCGAGATGAGACCCATAAAGCCTAGGAAAGGATTAAGTTTAACCACTTTCGGTTAGGGTTACGGGATGATGGAAGGGGTGAGTCAATTTGTGGGACTGAAAGCACCCAGGAAACCATGGTAGTTGAAACATTTTGTTAATCACCTATGGGAACAAACGATGGATTGAACTGGTGGATGGTTACGATCTCGGTAGTTAGTAAATGCTGTTAACAGTCAGTCTTAGAAGGATTAGAAGTGCCTTACCATGTTCACCAATCAAATTGACACACACCTATAATAGTATGCAAAATTACTATGCCTTTTCTCTGTTTATATTCGTAAGAGATGAAAATATCGAAAACTATCTTTTCACTGTTTCATATTTTCTAAAAGTGCTTGTGTTTTCATTCCTATCTAGGGAGTACACAGGAAAAAGGTTTGTCAAATATTTGTGTATAACAAGTTGTGTGATATCCATTAATTTAGACAATAACTAAATCTCTCCATAATTTTCGGCATTAATCCAACAGGCAAGCGCTGCGCAATTTGCTGTTGAATGCTTTACTACTTACATCAAAGCAAGTAGTAAAACGTTCTCAGAAGAATCGCATTACAAGCATGGTTTGAGGGAGCATTATTATTTATCACAGTAAAGAGGACGTGCAAATGCATTGCTTTCGCAAAACTGAAACTGCATGAGAACCAAACAGCCCAGCTTGTTGTGGGGAACATGTCTAAAAAAGATGGTGGTTTAACTACACCAGTTGCTCACTTTCAGTTCACAGTTTCCATTCCTGCGTCATTTAACTTGTCGGTAAATATCCGTGAAATGCCACGCCTGATATGTTCACTTGATTTTTCAAACGACCAACTTTGATCGTTATTTTATTCGAAGCAGCCTGAAAGAAATCGAAAAGAATTTGGCAATGAACAGATAGGACCAAATCGGTTCAATGAAGCTTGCATTCTATGCACGCCTAGGTTGTCAATCTCACTCGAAAAATGGATGTGCAAAATAAACAAGGCCCGTGTTTATCGTCGTTGAACTGTGTTTTTAGATGTAAGCGGAGAACAAGAGGAGCTCAGTGTGTCGGCGTGTGTAGTGCACTTTTGCGGGTGGGAGCGACAATGGGAGGGAAGGGGAGAAACCACCATCGATTTCTTTGTTGATAACAGTTTGAAAATTAAATAAAAATAGAGTTATTTGAAGTTGTGTTTGAAGGCATTTACTAAGTTTTACAACAACAAATCAGTTTAACCGGTTCATAGAAGACCGTCTTCAGCAGACTGCACTATGTCAAGATTATCACACTATTACAGAAGTAATGATTCTACTGTGTTATGAGGTCGATATTATCAAACGTGATTGATTGAACTTAGGAAGATTACTTGATAATGGAAGGTGGTTGAAGTCAGTCCACTTTGATGTCGTGTAAACACGACATAGTGCAATCACATGCAAATAGATGGCAAATTTGAAGAATGGCTGTTACATGAACCCTAACGAAAACACCGAGTCACTGAAACAACAAAAGGGCCCGTTGAACACAGACAGACAGACAGAGTCCTGTGTATTTGACCCTGTCACTGACAACCTCTTCCACGAAACTGGATTCATCGTTCAATATCAAAATTCACTTGCACATATGCATCCCATATAAAAATATAAATTCTTTTTGAATTCTCTAATTGCGTGACTGGTGTTTGGGGGTAAAAGTAATCTACACACCTGGAAGCGCAGACAAATGGAAAACGTCGAAATTTCAGGGTTGTTGGTTTCTCCTCAGCCGTGATTCTAAAGTAAGATGAAGGTCTTACTTTAGAATCATGACTGATATGTTTGAGATTCCGCTTGCTCGAAGCACTGGAACAGTGGCTGTTATGTGTGTGCGTGTTGGAGACAAGCCCCGCTTTTTTCACCTACCCATGTGTTTGGTGCAGCTTAACAGTGTAGAACCGACCGGAAACATGCAACCTTCGAGACAATATTGAGGTGAAAGTTGATGGCGTGCGGAAAACTTATTGTGGTGCATGGATGAATAATTACAAGCACTTTAGGCTATCAAAAAGACTGAATGATGAACTTTGAAAGTAAGTGTATAACAACTTTTCATCTTTTTAACCAATTGCCCAAACTCTTCAAATTTTACTATTAATTTCCCAGTTAGCTGTCCAGTGATGTTCCTTTGAACGGAAAAAGATAACTAGTTCTGTTACAGGGAAGCGGTTGCCCGATTTCAGGGCTCCCACACGGGGGCAGGTTTTCTAATCCAATCAGATTAAGCCCCTGTTAGAATGTTCAACAGACACTTCAGATGCTGCGAGCCTGAGAAAATAACTGACTAATCGGCAAACGGGTAAGAAGCAACCAGTTTTGAAGTACTATCTCGTCCATCTTATTTGTAGTAAACGGCAAGGGGAAACATTTGAGGACCCTGGTGTCGGTTGTCACATTTCGAGTATCGTTTTAGGCTTACCAGCTAGCTTAATATAGCTGCGGAATGCGCAACTCAAACCAAAATCTATCGATAGTTGTCACGTGGTCAATCATGTACGATTTTTTCCTTCCTAGTATCCGGTCATTGATGATTAATATTTTCCAATCCATCGAGTTTTATCTTTGTACCAGCCCATTGGAACACCAACACATTTGAGTTAAAACTCACTTTGTGGCGACCAGGACTTGTTTTTAGTGATTCTTCTTCTTTGGCCAATACATCACAGGCTATACATATGGCGTATAACAGCATGATGGTTGTAAACCCTAACTAACCCTAACCCAAACAAAAATAGATCTCTTGATTCGGTTTAATTGTTAGTGGGATGAGAAGAAAATTATGTGAGTAGAGGGCGACAAATAGCGTTTGTACACCCAAAGTGGGTGGGGGATTCGAATTCTGATCACTCCCGAGGTGCTCAAGACGTGATGTTTGATCGTATAGACTGCAGTTCACGAACTTTTTAGTAGAAGCAAAACGTCCTGACTTGACTGGACGAAATGCAAACACAATGCACCTCGGATACATTCCGAATGTCGTTTGGATTTGACACTGCACTTCCGATGAACTTTGTGACTTCTGGCTGCAACCAGGCCGGGTGGAGCTAGCAAACTAACAGAGCCCGATGTTTGACTCAGCCTAAATGTCCTCGGTTGATCATGTATCACATGCGATTGAAGATTGTGTAGTTATGGAAGAGAGTGCCCCTAAATTGGGCAACGGCTACCCAGCCCAACAGTAACTATGTTCAATTTAGTGAGCATATTTGAAACCCACACAAGCAGTTCAGCACAGCCGGTGTTCTGGCTGTGACTTCAGATATCCTTTTAACGATTGACATTAAAGAAAACTGATGCCAAAGAAGGCAGAATTTCCGTTATCATTGATGGCAATTTGCCTTCACTTAATAGAATCGGACTGAGCGTTTAAATATATCCACAGGACCGAAAAAGGGATGCGTCACACGGATTAGTGGAGCTTTTGAAGCAAAGCGATCGTTGATGACAACCTCAATACAACCATTAGGCGTTATTTGGGTCGCTAACAGCTACGGATGTCGCCAAAGATCTTTGACTTGACTACTTTTCACATGCAGCAGAATTTCTCCGGAATGAATCCTTCAGCATACCGTTTTAGCGCAGTACATTATCTTTTGATTGATTTATTCGTAAGGGCAGCGCTTATGTTTTGATAACAAGGCCAATCCACGTAGACGATCGGATATTGACCTAAGTTGTCCGAATGCGGGAGGTTTTCGATGCTTTCTTTGTCATGTTTCGATATGTTTACAAGTCCCACATTTTGTTTTAAATTTGTCAACAACTGATGTCATTATCGATGGAAATTCATCCGTCGGGTGCTTATAGCTTATTTGGATTTGACTCTACATTTGCTACAATTTGGTCCGGTGCATGCTCAATAAAAAGGAAAAGCAGTTTGAAAACAAGTTCTGGATGTTAGTATATGATGAATGGAAACACAAAAGCGATATAATTCCGTTATTCGGGACAAATAATGATCATTCAGGAGAAAAACGAAGGGGGCAAATGGACACTTGCTCGGAATCTAGTAATGAAACAATGTTACTAGTATTATTTTTTTCAGCAAATTTCATGTTTTCACCAGCTTTCACTGAGCCGAAGAACCTCATCTGAGGACGTTTTGCCTCCCAACCGCCTTTTATTACCCAGGCAAATAGGAAGTCAGAAGTGAAAATTGCACGTAAATGTAACAGTTTGGAACGATATATAATTCAGAAAGTTTGATGAAGTACCAATCCTAAAATGAAAGATAGAACATCCTCTTTCAGGGATGTTTAATTTAATACAACAGACACGTTCAAGAGAAACTAAGTTATTCAAACACGTAAAACCCCAATAATATTATGAAGTTAACTTAGTACACCGCAAAATTTTATGTATTGTGTGTGTGTGTGTGTGTGAAAGTGAGTTCCACAGTGAACAGTTATGCTCAGTGAGCTTGCGTTTTGCTTGCTCATGCCAACTAGGATAAGGGATTACCATTTTGCTATATGGAATACGAAAAGTTTCTTATTTTTTATAGTGCTGATGAAACTTATTTATAGCGCATTCATCTGCCCCCACTCACCTCACCCCCGTAGAATGAAACTATTCACGATCTTGGAGGTCATGGTGTTTTACAAACCAAACATTTCCATGATTATTCAGAAAAAAAACAAACCTACGGTGGACTAGTGTAAACTGTAAACATACCAGAAACATACAATATGATAAAATCATAAATCACTGTAAGGTGTAATGGAAAACAGAAACTTTGGTATCAGGGCACGCGAAACGTCCCTGATGGACAAGCTTCGATAAAGAAGAGATGTACTTGTTACCTTTAGCAACGCACCGACCACTTCACTGTTACAAAACCTCGTATCTTCTCCATTGACTGACAGTATTTGATCGTTTACTGCCAGATGACCATCGGTTGCTGCCATTGAGCCTCGAATCTGTTGGATGAAGAAAAAACAGAGGCATTACTTACCATCGGAATAATGCGGATGAAAATCACGAGAACCGACAGAGATGGAGTCAGTTGCACACCTCAGGGCTTGTGCCAAAAGGCAGAAAATTCCACAATGAGCTATATTTAGGCACTTGTTAGACGACTTTGGTAACTCGCCTCATTGCAGATTTGAAATCAGCCCGTTTCTACTATTGGAAGATCATCGGTACGCTTTTGTTAGGTTTTGCGATAAGGAAATTGTCAAAACTCGACAATTGTGAGAACTACGAAGCGGGATTTTGTTGCGGCGTGCTACCATAGCAAAACAGTTCATGAACATACAAGGAACACATGCATGAAGTTCTAATTGGTTGAAGTTTGTACACCGCTGCCGAAGTTCATTTCACTCTCTCAAATCCAGGGCAGGCCGCACAAACACAGTATCTTATTCGCCCTGGTGTTTTGACTGGTATTACTGTGATATAATTTATTTGTGAAGAAGAACAACCAAAGAAGATTTTTATAGGGTACTGCGGCAAACAACAATAACCATTATCATAGTTCATAAGTTGACGCTTTTCATGTGACAAAAATCTATCAGACGGAATCAAACATCAAATCTGGCTTACTCCCTCAACGAATGCTTTTTGTCAGGCACAATCACTTCTCTCTGCACAATAATCGATTCTTACAGGATATGATGCGCGATTCTCATGAGGACAGGCCGTATTTCGATTGATTCACACATGCCGGATCAAGTTGAATAAGAAGCCCAAATGTGAATCTCTCAATGACCACTCTAAAAAGTAACAACCGATTTAGTAGAAGTTTTCTTATCCAATAAAGAGTTAGGAAGGTAGCTAATCAAATTCCTCGAAAAATAAAAAAAATCTTTGTGTTCGAAAGAGAGGGCTTAGTTTTCTTCTAGAATGAAAGTTTTAGCACGCACAGCAAGGAAGACCGATACTGAACATCTAAAATGGCTCCTTTTATCGATCCGATGCTAAGCGTTCTGATCATTGTGTTCTTCTGTGATTATATCCAGTTAAAACGCGTTTAAGTTTGTTCGGTAGCGTGGGAGGGAATAGTGGATTAATCTACTGTTTACAGTGATTGTTAGTACTGAATTCACAGATTAAATAAATGAATCATTATTACAGATGCCTGGGCTTTTGAGTAGATTAGGCGTTTTAACTTCGCGTGTAGGGAAGAAGAGAGGGGAATTTCGTGGTTTGAACAGCAGATTACATGACACAGGTTTAATTTACGTGACTGGACGATTGCAGGGTCTGTGTGAAATTTAAGTCTAATTAGGGCGAGCCAAGACAGTGTGACAAAATGTTTTTGATAACCGTAGATGTGAGCCCAGTAAACGAACAGTAATGGCTCCCCTGTCTCGTTTACAATGTCTGAGTACCTTTGACGGAACTGATTATTCAGCATACCGAATGCTTTAACATAAAAACGGTTTAGGGTTTTGTTTGCTCCATTAACCAACTATTTCTTGTAGTGCTCTTCTGGACGTTCAGATAATTGGTTTTTCGCAGGTCTTACGCAGTTTACACCACGAATGCACTCAACTGGTTGAAACTAGTCAATGAAGACAACGGATCAGTTTATCCTTTATCTGCATACGGATTGTCACTGTGATAGATCTCTCTCTCTCGAACACAACTGAGGGCACATACATACACTTGAGCTGGACTGCTAAAATGGCTACGCTGATTGCGAGTTTGACGTAACTGTACTGTTAAAGAGTAGCCTTATTTTAAATCCATCGCTATAAACTGGGTCTTAAATGTTAAACTATGTTCCTTTATAAAGCCCTTTTAACCAATGACATGGTCTCTGTAGGGTATGTAAAATTAGTTTCGTCTGCAACCTACGTTGGATGGCATTGGCTGACTCAGTAGAACGAACGAAAGATGGAACCAAATTGAGTACATTCCTCCCGTTTGTAGTTATTTTATTGGAATTCCTCTTATTGTATGCGTACAGTACGGATCCGTTTTGGCGAAGACATTTCGGCGCAGCTTGCCAAATTCTACGCGTCTTCCGTTGGAGCTCGGATATTCTGCTGCCTTATCATCACCAGTATTTCAAGTGGACATCGTTTAATCTTATCCTGTGTGCTCTCTGAGATGTGCTCGATAAGAGCTTTTCATCGCAAGTGAGATTATCAATCCGTTTGTCTTAATTCTAGTCCCTTGGCGAAACAGGCACTGGAATTTAATCCTTCGAGCTTGAAATTTCTTTTGAACTTTCACTTTCGGTACAGTATGGCTATTATTTTACCTGATCGTGTAATCTCCAGTTCTCGTAATGCATTCCCTAATAATGGATTTATGAGTAATCTGCTTCTAAATAAAACTTGAGCCTGACGTACTCGAATCGTCGTCACAAATGGATAGTTTCAATTCGCACCACACACCTCCAACGTCATCTTGCCTTGTTGCGCTTCCCTTTGGGCCTTCCTGCTAGACTGTCCAGTGATGTGGTGCTCAAAACACAAACTTCTTTGAGAATTCTTGAAATTTAACGCTCAGGAAATTTACATTTCCATCCGAAACCTTCATTGGAATAACATGTGAAGGTGGACAGCAGGATATTTTATGCGCTCTGCTGATGTCTGTGTTCACAATCGATCTACTTCAGATAAGTCACTTAGTTATTCCAGCTCTGCTTATTTGGGTGAAAAGTAACAAACTATAAAATAGAATAATCTACTTTGATCAGTTGGGTACATTACCCATATCCATCGACCATTTAGTTTGTCATTGACCATAGTGTGAAAAAATTACAATTGGTGACCACCGTTTGGATCTGTCCAAAAATTTCTGGTCACTGGTATCTGTGACACGATTGAGGTACCGTTTTATACGTACATGGGAGTTAGGTGGATTTGGGTAAAGGATGGACCTCAAGCTCTGGTTCCGCATAACCCTAGACTCAGCGAATGTGTCGCTTTTTATAAGATGTGCGCGACAGCTCCGCCAAATTTGTCATAGTAGTGACCGCTATGCGTTAAAATTTCGCACTGGGTGACCTCCAATGATCACGCAACGCGCTCTCCATTTCAAACTTAAAAACAAAACCGCCACCGACTCCAGCAACTAGATGCATATGGCAGGTTAAATGACGGTTGTTAAGA
The DNA here is from genome assembly GCA_900618425.1 of Echinostoma caproni. NCBI lineage: Eukaryota > Metazoa > Platyhelminthes > Trematoda > Plagiorchiida > Echinostomatidae > Echinostoma > Echinostoma caproni. The sequence goes on from UZAN01039629.1 coordinate 21,468, forward strand.
GAACATCGAGTCGATGCGGCGGATACCATGCACACAAACACACACTATTCCTGGGCTTCTTTTTCAAAGTTAGCATAATAACGAGTGGGCAAATAGGTCAGTCAAGAGCACCGACTGACCGTGCGTGCATCCGACTGACAGACAACAGAAATCGAATAGCCTCGAACATCAGGTGACAAAAGCAGTTTCACAACTGAATGTTTGCACATCATTCTTTGATTGCTTTGTTTCTATCTGCAGGAACATGTATCAAGTTGTCCAGGCTTATCAAAGCTGAAGCAAATAGATTGAACGCATTATTCTCTG
>UZAN01039629.1:56246-98305 GCA_900618425.1 Echinostoma caproni
AAGTGCACTCTTGACTTGACTTGACTGAAAGGGCTTTGTTCAAATTGTTGTTTGGCATATTTGAAGTTTGTATGTCGATTGTGATTAGTTCAGTTGTCTCGATGGGACTGTTACCCACGTATGGACGCCGCTTACGCTTTGTACGCGCATGATCTACCTCCTGAGCTAGGAGGCCGCACCGGTAGCACTGATCTTTTCACGGGAACAATCAACCCGATCGGAAACAACGTGCTCATGCAAAGGGGGTGGCCGCAATTCGTGGAGGAACTTTCGATCAGTTCCGTTCTGTAGAGTACAACAATAAGCTAACACCCGATGCCTATTCGTATTAGAAATGATGATATTAGTATCCCGGTCACTGTAAGTAAGCGAGCGTTTATAGGGTTTTCCTGCATGAATAAGGACTTCGAATCTACTCCGATTGGGCTGGTTCACCTATCCCCGCCCTACGCACAGTACTATCTCCGATCGTGCTCACATCTCATCCAATAGGGTTTCAATCTGTGCCGCACAATACGATGAGGAGACAGAGGTAGAAAGGAAAATAATGAAACCACTGGGAAATCGAGGGTTCTCTTCAAATTAAAGGATAACGCGAAAAACATTTTTGTCTAGACATAGACGTAAGAAAAATCGATCGACTTAAAAAAAGAACTAAGAATCAAATCTATTGGAACATAAAATTGATGGCTATCCGCACTGCATTCCCTCAGAGAGGAGAAACAAATCAAGAAACGTACTGGGGAATATATTTAAAAAAATGAAAAATCAAACTGGGAGGGCTTTTATTGATGGTGTAAAATGGAGAATAGGAGGAATTCTTTCACACTCTATTCCCGGAAAAGATAAATCACTGAGAGACAAACAAAATCAACCCATGTAGTGGTTGGCAATAATTGAAACACATCAATATTCAATCTGTTTAGGATAGAGCGAAAACGTTAGCTGACCCTTCTCCTTGGATGTTCGGTTAAAATGTATAGTTGTGTTCAAATACTTTTGCAGAACAGCGGCAAAAGGATTCCGAAGCTTATTTTTATCTTTTCTGAGCATGACTCTCATTCGATGAAAACGAATGAAGTCCCGTGACTCTAGACGATAATTATTATCAGGTGAATTAAAAATGATGCCCAAATGCTCAAACTTCCCGATACCCAAGAGAGAAGAAATGGTGTCGCTTGATTTGTACTTTCAGTGTCAGTGCACGGTGACAGGTTGTTATTGTAGTTATTGTTTCTGTGCCGTGTGATGAGAAAATAGGTGAAACTATTTCGTGCATGTCTTTCCCTTTATTCCACGAAGGCACGTTACGATAGTAGGTGCTAATTGTCAAGTTTTCTGTGAGACGAATTCATATACTCGTCGGTAGGAAGGAACTAGGCTGTCAATTCTGGTTCAGACTGAATTGTTTCGGATTTTCGGACACAGAACATGATTGTTCATCTTGCAAGATTTGTATTGGAGGACAGAATGGGTAGGCCAAATAGTTAAATAACGTACCAGATTGAAGAGCAACGGAAACAGTGAACCCTAATGTCTCATGGTCATGCGGCTCACTATAGTTCCAACCGGGGTCTTATACCCTGGGACTTGTATAGGCGAACCACAAAAGGTATCAATAGGATAGTCAACGTTTTGAATCGGATATCAACGAAGCGGCCTACTAACAAAGTTTGGTGGAGGTGGTTGGGTTCAAACCTGGAAATTAGAGTCCAACCGCTTAAACAGAACCAGCATCACGGAAACATGTGCATTGTGATGCATCAAACGCAACAGAGTGCTGCTCCATCGTTCCAATTTGTGCTTCGCTTTGGTATGAGTATATTAGTGGTAGTGGACTGTTTCCTCATCTTCTCGTGGGCTGTCTTTGCAGGCTTTCGACATTTTTTCCGCATAAAACCTCAATACCAATCGAAAGTGCTATTAACTTTTCGAATTTCCAGTCCAGTATGAAAAAGCTGTACCTAATTCAGACCGTTTTGTCCAATACTGGTGAGTTTTCTTTCGGAACTGGTCTAGCCCAGTGACTCCAATATGCCACCAAGATTTGTCCCGAGTCATCAAAATGTTCCAAAACATAAAGAACACAGATTTTTTCCAGACTTTGGTTCTTTTTTAGATTAAAAGTCCATGTAGACTCCCATCAAAGAGGAAAGAATCTCCATGATCACAATTGAAAAGGATTATTCCAATCTACGTTGCGAGTCGATTATGCATGCAAGTCATCTCTTTTCAGTTTGCAAACGGCGAGATTGTACTTCCAGAAGCAAAATATATATAAATTTCCTTCTACTGGGACAGAATTGGCATTCCAATATTTAATCGGCTGTCACAAAATGCTCTTCAAATCCACATGGGTTGTGGTTCTAAAACAGTTTAAACTTACGAGCAAATACAGATTTTATTTACAGTCCTTTTATGAAATCATAATGAACGCAAGTGATGTTAAGGATCAAAGCTACCAGATGGCTATTTTTTAAGGACATTTGATTACCATCCACAATCGTATATCATATCATTCACCTCAATTTCGTTTGAGGTTACTTTGACAGCTAAAGCTTGCCCATTAATGATTTACTTGTTCCGAAAACGAACGTTTTACTTCATGCTCCTTCATTTGAAGCTAATAAACACCTTGAAATTGCTTAATTTAGCAAAGTTTGATTCGGAGTAACCATCCGTTTCACTTCACTTTCACACAATCCACAGTTCCATAGATCAATCAGAGGAACTCAGGAAGCGCTGCACTCCAGTTTCGGTTGCTCTAAAATACCTATCCGTCTACCAGTTTGAGAGACGACTTCCGAATACATCGCACGGGTTGTTTGAGCGTAATTCGCGTCGGGTTTATCCAAAATTATTGATATAAGTTTGTTCAGATATTGTTTTCAATAACTGTTTCCATTCATTTCACTGTGGGACACAGTCAACTTTCTGTTAACTCCAGTCGAAGGTATCCGAATAAACATGCTAGTTTGGATGAAGCTTTTATGGTCGATCAAAGTGAATATCAGCTATCCCACTACATTAGTCACAAGTCAAGTAGAATGTGAATTGTTTGATAATATTTGACTGCTTGAAACCCCTATTCGTGCGGATTAACAATGTATTTATTACACTTGAGGGAAAACGAAAGTTTCAAATTTTGTATGTGTTTTGTATTTGTAACTTGCGCAAGCACACTGGCTAAAATTTCAAATGATTTGACTTCATAAAACATCTGTCGCATAGAACATTTGATACAAAAATAAAACTTTTTCGGAGGAACAGAGATCACAAACGAACTTTTAGGAGTCCCCATGTGCAACCCCCACTCCGTTGACGAATACGCGTCCCACACACGGTGCAGAATACTATCGGTCTGAGTTTATACAAGATGAAGTTCGGAGCTTCCGGAGAGATTGGAGCAAAAAGTGCTGAACAGCGGATAACGTTTGAATTAAGCCGTTCATTATGTTACCGCAATAAGCAATATGATGATCAGAAAGTCTCACAACTCAGCTGATGACGGAATTCGGAGAAAGCGACCAATAAGTGTTGACTCAAAGATCGCCAGTGATGGCCTGGGGGGTTTCCAACCGGTAACCTGAACTTTTAACTCATGATTTCTGACATCATCACATGAGAGATGTTTTGCAGTTCATTCGTGATGTGTATTTATGATAATGCATATATATTTGTATGGTATTCGTAAACATTGCACTATTTACGTCAAACTGGGCCCAAAGGAATTCAGTGTCATGCCTCCCGACACAGAAAAAAACAAGTTATTGATCGAATTCGTCTCAGTTTGTCTTTGGGAGTCAGTAAATTCGCCCGGGTACTACTAAAATACTGAATACAGGTAGTTTGGAGTGTGTTTCTGAAACGCTGGAAGACTCTATTGATATGATGGTTTAACATGAAAGAATGGATCTAAATACATTTGTATGCAAATTTCGAAATGTGCTCATACTCGCATTTATGCCGTTGTACTGAATATGAGAGGATAAAACGCAGGGATTGGGATGATAACATTAAAGTATGAGGGTAATGACGGCAATAAGATTCACCGTGCACAGGATCAAACAATATTAAATGCTCTACCTATATAAATGTAAATGGCCATTTGAATAATTTATCGAAAAAGCTTGGTTCGCCTATCGGATTTTATTTTAAAACGTGAGGAATTGATCACTTTTTATACTTTGCACACCACGTTTTCATATCTGTGCTTTCGAGGTTTTCAGTTATGTCACGTTGATCACGTCCCAGTTTTGAGGGCTGGTGTTGTTGTTGTTGTGTGTGTGTGTGTATGTGTGTGTGTGTGTGAATTGAGCAGCGGGGGAAGAGTTGGGTTCGTGAAAATATTTATGGGAATCTGAAGATCTCTTGAGGAGTGAAACCCACACCCAGAACATTACAAGTTTCTGACGCCTGTGAATCATCGAATGGACTAATCCAACCTCAACCCCTAACCAAACACAAATCACGCAACTCACTTGTCCACCACCTTGTTCAAATGACTCATGTCAACTCTAATGTTTCCTCGCTTTACATGACCATATAAATGTCCATTTATAGCTGAATGAGAGCACGCGAAATTGATGGTCAACATCAATTCTGCCCACATAATTCTTGATAAAATGGATAAGGGGAAAAGGCTGTTCTACAGAAGCTAAATTGACAATGCAAAAAGAAAGGAGAGGCAATGCAATTCCTTTCAAGCTAAAATATATCATAAGTAACCTCAGTACCTGGACAGAAATTAGGAACAGAAAATAGTGGAGTGAAAGGCCGTACGCGTTTACGTATCTATGGTAAACATCGTACCCCTAAACTACACGCAACATTTGCTCTTATGTTAATTTTATACAGCATCTCTTTGTGGTTTCATCGAGGGGACCATTTTAAATGTTTACAGAATCAGTTCGCCTCGCTGAAAGCAAGTGTCAGCGATTTTTTATGCAAATAATAAAATGTGGCGCATTCCAAGTTATATATTCTAAAGCTTACTGATTACTTTTTTTCATTTATTAAGGCGGTCACCTAACCAACACAGTGATCTAAAATCGAACATGCGGATAGATAGATCCTGTTCAATCCTTGATACAATTCATTTTATTTGTAAAGATGAAGCCCTAAATTTCAGGTTAGTCTCACACTAAAACATTTCGCAAGATATACAGAAACTAACCATTTTCCAGAACTGGTTCAAGAGCCATCCTTCCTGAACCAAGGGAATCACGTTGATCGTGTGAGGAACGCGGTCGTCGGGTCGGTGCATCCCCGGAACCACGAATTGCCGCGGCCAATGACCCAAGCAGTTGGGGCGCGGAGAAACGTTTCTGATTCTTGTTCCTCAAAGAATTCAAGTCGTGCTTCTCTAGCTGAGGTCGAAAACACCAGCGTTGAACTTGTAGCCGAAGCTAATTGGATGAAATAGACAAAGAAGAGTCAGCCATTATATGTAAATGCGCACGTCATGTGATTCAGCAAGACTTCAGTTACCGACAGGAACATTTCGATTGATAAACTGATTACATACAATTGTGAAAGAGAAAAGTTCCCATACAAGATAAACAAAGTGAACTAATATCAATGGCTAACAGCGGAGCTCACAGTCTTGCAGAACACGCGAGCAGTATGAGGCAAAGACGTTTCAACCTCATCTCAACGGTTGTGTTATGTGGAGATAAAATGAATTTAGATGAATTTACAGCGAGACCGCATACAAAAAAGATGACAATGAAGCACTGAATCAACTGAACAAACGGATGATTCTTTCGACTTCACGAATACCATAATAAGGATTGTGTAATAGACGCGACCAGTCGGATGAAATACAAGTTGATAAGTATGTTGCATGTACAACGGGTCGGACCCACTAATCCAAGAACAGGAATAGCTCATTTTGTAGGTATGGTCAGTGCTGTGAAGAATGTTCTGCGATATATCCTAGTGAGCGAACATCGATGAAGTGTTGACGCGGCTCATACAATTTGATTACACCGTTTCACCATGCATTACGGCAAAATGAAAATAGTGTAAACCGGACGGTTAATAGAGATGAAATGAGTGATGGTTGCCACTAAGAACTAAGAAAATAGTACTAGCATGAATGCGGAGAAAATCTTCTAACAATCCAAGCTGATATATTTCAGAGGGGAAATTTGGAATGCACAAAGAAAGCAATTAAAGTCGCTTCCTATGAATTAAGGCAATTAAGTGACTACTCGATTGACGAACGCACTAGAACACATTGCATTCTCCCGACATATTATCCGGAATCAAATCGGCTTTGTTACGGCTAAACCCAGAATCGGAAATCAGTCCATTACGGTATTGGAGTAAAATGTGAGCAGCGAACTGTATTTTTTTTATTTTACGGGGGAAATGGAGATAAATAAATCTTCTGAGTTACGTGATTGTCCCGAGTACATTTAGTACTGTGATTTAGTGACAAATAGAATATCACCACCGTTCGTTTCTTACCGCATCACATGACTTCCCCAACCCGGTAAATACAAAATCATTGTCAGTTTTCCTAGTCTGTGCCCAATAAGTCAGTTCATCTGCACGTGTTTCCTTCAAGCCCAGAACAGGTACGCAAACGGGAAACAGTGCTTAAGGACACTTTCGATCAGCATACTGATTTGGTGTAGAGAATTCGATTAAAAAGTTTCCAATCAAAACAGGCACATGTGCATGATGGTGACTGGAATCGAAGTGATGGTTCGAAGACACAACCATCCGAGGTGATAAGTTGAGGACCTTGATGGTTTGGTCACAGCCAACTCATACGTGCATCACGTGAGGTATTTACATCGATCAGATAAGAAAACAAATACATAAATTTATCAAGAAATGCGATTGACGCTGATGATGGTACCGGGTAATTGGCCAGTATTCAGATGAACGAGGTTAGATGTTCGAAACGGGGTTGCCGATTCGGGCTGTTCTAGACTTGTACAGACCACATGAAACAGTTAGATCAGCTGACCGGTGGTCAGGTGGGCAACGTTGTTTAACCCCACTGGGTTAGATTCATTATTAAGCTAACGGATTGCAACTATTAATGATACATTGAAACTGTTTTATCATTGTGCTTCGCAACCATTTAGTTCACAATTCCCTTATTTTGCATTCAAGAAGAGATACAATTCACAAACTCTTCTCATTTGGGTTAGATGAACTTGTACGGATGAGCTTGTTTCTTCAGGTTGAGCTTGCATACTTTAGGAAGAAGAGCATACATTAGACCTCCATGAAATTTCGTGTCTTTAAATAAGTTATGTCAACAACTCAAGGTAGTTCACAAAAGCATCGCCGTAATACCAAATTGTGCACATGTTTGATGAGGAAGGGGAATGATGCAACTCAATTTTTCGGATTTAGCGGTAACACGCCTCAGCTCATGTAAGCGAACACAGGCGTTTGGTCTACTTGTTCCGTGTACCGCTGATGCACTCACTACTCATACAAACCAGTTGAACTAGTCTAACTGAAGAAAACTTGGTGACCGTGTTCATTGAACTAACTGCAAGTACTGTAGGTGGATTTATTTCAGTTCACAACCAGAAAATTCTCATTGTATTCAAATTGTTTCTGTCGAAATTCGGTCGCTGTCGATGAACCACAAAAGTCTCACATTTACTGATGATAATAAAGTGTATTTATTACCTAAAATGAGCAGCAATCTAGGCGAAGTTTCCCATCTTTTCGGAGAATGTTCTTTGAGGTAACGTGCGTGTAGGCACCACTCTAATTATAGGAAAACAAAAGATGGTTTTACAGTGTCAAGGTATGCACTGCTGACAAGTCCCAAACAAGAAGAAAGAGCTGTCCAGTGCTCTTTATTGGTTACCACAGATATTGCTACCGTAAATGAAAGATGACTTTATTTCTAACCCCGGAGCTAAATGAAGAGTTCAAAGAAGGGATATTTTTGATACAATGTAGCCATATACTCTAAGTCAGCTTTAGTTGTTTGTTCTTCGGACTAAGGCAGGAACCCTTTGTACAGTCTGGTTCCATTAACTACCAAAAATCCAGGAACGACGTTCAGTCGAATATTATTAGGATACTTCAAATAGAATTTACAGACGTATGTGACGAAGTATCTGTCGCACTGGAAGATGAATAACCTATGACAATGTTTATTAAACCCTTGTCTCCGGTCGAAAAGAACTACTAACGGCGCTTTCCCTGGCGGTGGGATTGGTCAAATGAATTCAGACTCTATCTTCCAATATATATCAAGCAGCTACTCCTTGACCCGTGACAAGTACCACCTGGTTGCGCCAAGGTGTTTGCGAGCAACAAAGTGTGGTAACATTGAATACGAAACAAGTTACCAACGTTACAAGCGAGAGGGAAGCGAGAACACTAGAACCGACATATTAGAACGCTCTGCCTGCTTAGTATAGACCAAGATTAGGCACACCGCTCGTGAGAAGGGTTTGGGTTTGGTACCAGCGATTGCGGCAAGAGTAAATAGTACCATTTTCGTTTGGGGTTGAGGTCATGGGGCGTAATAACGAGCGAAGTAGTAGGTAAAGCCATTGGGGAGACTAATCGACCACTAGTGTACACAAACTTTACATCTTACTTATTAGCAACGTTAATTTGTTGTTAATAAAAACTGTTTCATTCTTTTTAGTTAGCTCTTAACTCATCATGGTCTAGGTCAACCACTACTGACGAAATGGGAGTATCCGATACATTCTGAACCATTCCACCTGCTGATTATAAACGATTCGGGAAAATCACGGATATAAAGACTCTCCAAGACTTGTTTATCATTAGTTTTGAAAAAAGTTTTCTTCAGTATAGATGCTGTTGCCCATACGAACCGAAAAGTGTTTCACAGGGACCTGTTGCTTCAGTTTCGATTAGACCTGTAGATTTAAAGCTTTGAAGTACACTCATGTGATGAGAACCGAGGGAGTGCAACCGTAACAGTCTTAGTGGATCTGTCATTCAGACATATGAAGAAATCGACACTCTGGACTACAAGAAGTGAGTTAATCAATCACATATGACGCGGGGATTGAAAAGCTCGATGATGAACTCGTCACCGCTACAGATTTATTTACTCCTTCGTGATTAATTAAATCAAAGTATTCTTTGCGAACTTACATTTTTCCCCCTGACCCTCCACTGCAGCTTGTCATCTTCTTATGAAATCTTGCTTAATGTATCTCATATACGCGCCTCTGGATGTCACCTCACTTATTACCTTCTATGCAATTAAGTGGTTTGAAGTTCAGAAACTGGGAAATAACACTTGGTTTTTGATGAAAATGAGCGATCTCCAAAGGTTTTGAATATTAAATTGACCACCACCGCCACAATTTCAGAATCTGTCACAGCTTTTAGAATAGAATCNAATCTGTCACAGCTTTTAGAATAGAATCCATAAAATATTCTGCAATCATATAAATTATTTCAACTTTCCACTCTCTGCATTTTCGTTCACTTAAGCTATTTGCCCTGATCAATCTCCCAAATTTTTCCTACCGAAGTATTGTCCCTCAATGCTCAAGTCCATATTCGGCAAATCCTCTGGAGCAATTGGGGGACAGATGGCTATCGGCGGGAAGTTGAACCAGCAAAATGTGACAAGAACTGTGAGCACATCTGCTCCAAGACAGACAGACAGATAGACAGACAGACAGAATTGTAAATTTGTGACTTTATACTTTTTTTCTTGTCCATTTTTATTTTGCTATCCCGGGTGGGTTTAAGTGACTGGGTGTTATTCAGTGTGCTTTAGTCAATCAATCGCGGGGAAAACAAAACAGGCGCGCTAGGCCCGATTTGTTCCTGAGTGATAAGATCAGGGGTCAAAATGTCCTCGTATACTTTTTCTTCTTGAACTGAGGCAATAGGACACTTGTATTCACTGATTCGACGGAAATTGTTCCGAATCGAATGCATTCTCCAATTCCTGTTACAATAGCAAATTGCCCCGGGGGCAAAGCGCTCCGCTTTTTACTACCCTGTGTAGTTTATTAGTCAAGTACTAATGGTCATCAAACCAGCGACCTGGATTTTTTGGGTTCGAATCCAGCCAGTGTCACCTATCCTCTCCATTTCTGTATTTCCCCACGACCCCGAATTTCTTTTCGAAAGTTGACTGTGTATATGTACACCTGGGAGAAAGAGGAAGTAAAAATGTTTGTTTATTTCTATTATTATTTTTGGCCTCGGTATTGGGAGTGAAATGAGATTGACCTTACTGTCTACCCGGAAGCATTAAAAGCATACTTCTACCGTATCTTAACATCTAGGTTTTGTTTTATTTGGACAAAAGGAATGATCTAACCTGACAACTCAGTATAGAGCTAATAGGTATTTCATCACGAACTCCAAGCTTACAACCTTGCCATTTGAGGATCCTCCGTTGAACGACATAATCTTCACCTCATTGGCTTATTGGGCTAGGATTATTAAGTTCAGAGCCAATCTTGTGGGTCCAAAGACTGTTACTGTGTGGTGGAGTTGGTGCGGTGTCGATGGAGGCTGCTTTGGTGGCTGTGGGGATCGGGGGTTGAGCGTGGCCACGTTCTATCCTGGGAAGATTACCGAAGCATCGTTATCATGTCTATCCGTTCTCTCTCCTCACGTTTCGCTTATCCTGACTGACTAATCGGTCTGTGTTTGTTGCAGTTGTTGTTGTTATTTTTCTGCTTGCATGTACAATCTCGGTCGTGCGCACTTTCACACACACGCACATACACACATAAATGGAGATAACAAAACATAAAATGACACCATTTCTGACAGTACAAGTGTCTTGTGATTCGTGCGTGCGTGGGCGTATTTACAAACGCACATACTCACCTCATGCTTCGCCGAACGTATCCACTCGAGAACAGACTCGTAGGACGCGTGTGTAGCATCACGCTTGTTGACTCGGATTAACCGGTCCCCAGGGCATAATTGACCATCCTATACGGTAATAAGCGGGAACGTGAATCGAAAGAATCGGTTAGTCCAACAAAAAATTCCACTGATCATGACCGAACGGTGAACAGAAAAAACGGAAGTAAACAGAGCATAGGTTTGAAATTAATAAAAACGAAAGACGAACTTAATATCCTAAGTAAAGTAATATTACTGCATGGTTTAACTTTGCCTGTTTTAAAATAGACTCATTGTCATTCTGTTAATCAAGTTTAGTGTGCATAATCATCGGTTGCCACGGTGAAAATGAACTATTCTAATACGTTCACAATGTGTATGGTATTTCATTCTGTTGCTTTATAATGTACTGGCCAGGTTGAGTGGTGTGTGCGCATCTTCTTGTTCACGGGATGAATTTCAAGGGTAGCTTAAGTCAAGAGTTATTGGCGTCAATGTCAGAGTTACCGTTTCCAATGTCAAACAATATTTTGGATCATTTCAATGCATCTGTCACGTGCATCCGCAACAGTGTGAGCAACATAAATGGTTTATCAATTGGCGCTAACTTGGTAACAAATGTGTTTGGTGACTGATTTTGACCGCAGTCTTTCTCGGTCTATGTTTTTTTGTAACTTCTGACAACATATCAATGGTCACACAAACTGCACGAGGCACATGTACAGATGCAGCTCAAACGGTCCAGAACACATTGTATAAACCTGTGATTTGGCTTCTCTAGTCTCAAATCCAATCAACATTTGTCCCTTGTTCTGAAATTTTCGTGCTACTTATTGCATTGTGGAGTGCGGGAGTCAGATAAGTCTATGTAAACGAATACATTTATGAAAACTCATGGTGTGCATAGTGAGCCTGATCTGGAAGAACGTTATTCAATCAGTAGATAAATGATGTGCTAAGTCGCACAAAGATTACAGGTTAAAATGCTTTTCTGAAATCCGGAAATGTGGTTTTCCTTAGCGTGTCGGAGATTTGTGTTGCAGAAAAAATTAGGGAAGACTTGAAAAGCAAGGAAGGTCAGAAGTAAAGAAAGCATAAACTGAATTTCGTCAAGTTGCCTCAGCTTATGCATCCGGGGGCAGATGAACATCATCGCATTGTTTACAAACAGCAATGTTGATTGCCTGACTGAAGCATGACAAAGGGAAATATGTGTGCTTTCCGTTTGAAGCAGTTTGACACCTTCTGCGAAATCACCATAAACGAAGATGATGCATGAATAAACTGGAGTTACCACTCTGTGATTCTACCATGGAATATTCTCTCCCGAAAATGCCTCAATTAGAAAGTCAAGAAAATCAGAATAGAAAGTTAAGTGCCCATCGCCCCGTAAACCTGAATTTGCATACCTTAAAACATGTATACCGTTTTAAAATCCGAATTACTCACTGATGGAAATGATCCACCAGTGACAAATAATACCCACAATATTTTCATCCATCACTTCGGCAATATAACCTCGAACCTTGTTGGGCTTCTAATTATTTTCGGCAGCTGTATATAACGAAAAATCTATGGTTCATTATTGACTGTAAAAAGGGGGAAATTTCACCAATATTTTCAGTAGAATGAATGCAAAACGTGCGTTCGTGTGCTCCTGTACGGGTATCTGTACCCGCCCCGAAGCACCTTGCTTCTTCGCCGACTCTCTCACACACATATTGTTGAATATGTTCGCTGGTAGTCATTTGGATTTAACACACATCATGCCTAATATCCCTTCGCGGATTTCACCTCTCAAACAACTGTTGGCAGTGGCTCGTCAGCCATCTGTTTGGCCCTATCTGCGGCCAATCTTTTTGTCGAAAATGCGGAAAGTTGGAAGAAATACTTTTCAAGGGGACATGATGAGGTACAGGAAAAATAATTTTTTTCAATTTGAACATTGTATCACATTTAGTGATGTAAAAGAATAGAGCTTCATAGCCTCCGTAATAGAGGGATATTGTGCATGTCTCGTCCGTTTGTATGAACCAGACGGATTATTTTCATTCTTATATTACATGCTTGAGATTGAAATTTCACCACCGATCGATCTGTGGTTGTGTGTGTATGAATTGCATGGAGACAAGTACTAATATGGAATATTCCGGGAGGATAGGGAGGATTGAATCGACTTAAGGAAAACGACAATGAATCCGTTTCATCCCATCGTTTCCCTCCGTTCGTATTCATAGGGTTGTTTTGAATGCGCCTTGTTGTTTGTTTCAAATGTCTGGTCTGATCCGGGACTCTTCGAATCGGTTGAACCTTATACAGTAGTCCCTCCCGAGGGAGAGAGCAGATTTGCTTCATTTCCCTTTACCGTGTTATTCGCCATAGTGAATTCGACAAAAAGCGCCACAGCAAACACACATCTGGTTCCCGTCCCTTTCGTGATTGAACTCAAACGGACGAATGGTTCGTGCAAATGATCCGTTTTTCGTTTTTAACTATCATTTGCTAATGGATTCAAGCTTTCAATTTTGATGGGTTCTGTCCGTCAGTTGATTGTGGGAAGGAAATGGGCATTTTGTGTTTCAGTCGAACGCTTCTACAGGATTCTTTGTTTCACGGTATCACCTCCCTTCACAAAGGTACCGGTTTCAACTATTGATGAGCATTTGTTCTTTGCAAATCATTTGGGAAAGAGATTAGTGTCAAAGAGAACAGTCAAGTGAGTCCAATCTGTATTTTAATTAAGCCCAGCTAACAAATTCCCTATCAAATTGATGCCACGTCTTATGCACACAATATTTTTTGCCTAATTCCCGCAAAAAGATAACATTTAGAATGTTAAAATTCAAATTATGTTGGTTGACGGCTACTGGAAGATAGCAATATTATGTTAATATTGCGGAAAGATCAGAAAACACGAGTGAATTCGAACCCACGAGTGGATACCACCCAAGCTTTTGTACAGCGCAAACCTTAGAAGATGAACTACGAGGCCAAGTTGAGAACACCCATGTTCTCAGATTTGTCTCATCCACTCAGATGGTGTGGGATAGACTCCGATTAAGGATAGTGACCATTCACAATTCGGGGATAACAGTGCTGTCTTCTGTTATATGCCAAGCAACAAAAGCTCAACCTCAGGGGTTAATGCGATAGAGTCTGGAGAAATCTTTCCTTAGAAGAAAGCTTTGGCCATCATACCAGAGTGTTTCCAACCGAATCATGACCCTAGAAGTTATTGCAGAAAGATGCGATGTGTGCTAAATGCATTACGTTCATAAACATAAATGGTGTTATATCATGTTTGTGCAAAGAAGAACGATCTAACCAGCTTCCCGGTGATCACATAGGCTGGCTGCTGGCGTTCTACTTGCGATGTTCTGGGTTCGATTCCCATTTGGGTCGATGGATAGATTCGCATTGTTGATGAAACCAAACCATATCGAAACAGCTGTCTACTTCCTAGCTTTTCACCTCATGTCTCATTTAGTCTACAGAAGACGAAATTAACTATAAAATGGAATCAGTATTTGCATTGCTATCATTTACCATATATCATAAGTAGCGAACTCCATGTGCTTCTGTAATTTGAGTGGGGAATGTAGATATGGGAAGATAAAAGAAGCCTAAGCAGAGGCCACATATGATTTCAAATCCCACCGAGGTTACTGAACATTCGATAATCTCAACATAAGATAAACAGTGATACATTCTTTTCATGTTTGTCAATGGTGTTTATACAGCAATCCATTCGTGTGAAATAGAACCATACTAATTTCGTCGCATGTGGTCCCGTTAATCTTTCCTCCCATATGTTAAGCAATCCTGTTGATTAATTCGTGATAAGCTGAATGTGCTGTGAACAAGAAGTCCAGGCCACACTAGTGATCAACAGAAGGAAGGAAGTGTATGACATTTGATGCGTTATGTGATTTGCAAGCATTTGATAAGTCACCTCAGCGGTGTAGGCAAAATTATGACCCAAATCAATCGCTGAACAGCAGACAGAGTGAACACCACTCCCACGAGGACCTACTGTTCAGTGCTGGATACCGGTAACCTAAGCACCGGGAATTGGAGTTTCGAACCACATAAAGCCTCGATAAGTTTGGCGGTGTATTGATCCGGACGACGGAAAAGATACCTACCCCTGAAGATGACTAGTAGTGGTGGGGTTCGGATCTCGGATCATAGGGTCCAAAGCACACCGGTGGCAACAACTGAACGAACGTTGTTCAGCTTAGGAAGGAGGTGGAATGTTGCAACACAATGCGAAACCATTGCTTAGCCCGTCAGTTTGGATGTTCAAGAATGAGAAATCGGTTGATACCATGTGGCACCAGAATTCAAATATATGAATTTACAGGTTTAAGTGACAAAACCGTCAGATTTTTATTGAATACGTGGTGATTGAGAGAGTAAGCACTACCATTATGAATAATTACCCTTTTATTAATACTAACCGGCTAACGAAACCTTGAGTTGTGAACCAAATAAAGCCTTACCAGGAAAGAGGTAATGTCGAATCGGATGACAATGATGCTGTCTTCCATTTGCAACTAATCCCACAGAGCTCTGGTTGATGTCTCAGAGAGAAACTACCGTTGTCATCAGCTTAGACGCCTATACATGAATTTCATATGCCTCAAACGGTTGGGTTAATAACTTGGTGGTGACTTCAAAACGTACGTAGTACAGTACATAGAAGTTGGTAGCATCTATGCATGAGTTTGAATCCCACCAAGGTTAGTGATCTTTCCTCAATTTGGTTGCAGACAAAACGCCAAAAACACTAAATAAATTGTGTTATTTGTTTGGATAAAAGAATTGATGGACATATGTTATCTGTTCATTGGTTCGTAATTCGAGTATCCTAATCTCGTATTGCAACCCCAGTTTATTGATTTTTACAGTAGCCGGTTGACGACAAGCCCCATCTGGATCGTCAATAGCATAGTTGTTACATCTTAAGTAAGTTAAAATTGAAACGATGTTCTGAAAATTGAATCCAGGATTCAATTGTCGTAGTGAAAATGGATAACAATCCAGGGATAAAGTTTGACCTATCGGGAAGCATGTAATTTTCATTCGTCAGGTTATTTATTTTCCTTCGCGTTTTCCATCACTGTAAATGGAATCAGAGAGAAGCTCAGAAATAAATTACCACAACATATTGGACGACTGTATAACACAAACACGAGATATTTATCTGTCTGTGCTTTCATTGCATTGGAAACGCAAACGCATATAAGTTGGAAAGGAAAGAAAATATATAGAACGGAAATGGTCACTCCAGGGAGTGGGGGTGGGCGGGCCACTTACCAAGGCTGCCGGTCCGTTTGGAATAACCTGTTTGACGAAAATACCTTCCTCGTTTGTCGGACTGCCCTCCATAATGGCAAAACCGAAACCAGAGGAACCCTGGCGCAAATATGTAGAGAAATGGTTGTTTCGTCATTTTGCTGATTCAGAAAGGGTTCGTTCCCGAAATCTTATATCAACAACATATCATAAAAATATGTATATAGTTCCAAAGTGTATGTACTAGGTAACAAAAACAATTAGCGGTAGATAGCGCTAAAAATATTTGTCTCAGTTTCACTAAATTGTGATGAGTATTATACCGGTGGAGATATACGGGCCACACTACATCGGAGCACTTCATTTTCGCAATAGAAAATGAAAAATTTCAACGACGACTGAGTAGAGAGAACCTAGAACTGTGTGCATGACATCGCTTAACTGTTTCCAAATAGGTTTAATAAAAACTGGCTACAAAAAAGCACAGCTCTGAAACGCCTGTTGAATAAATGATCAATTATACAGAATGGATACATTGACCAGCTTTTTCAAGCACCCAACTTTGTTGTGACAGAGTAATCAGTCCATACCTGTTAGTTGCCAAAATGAAAATCCACTATATTTACTGATGGAAATGCTCCGCAGAACACTATAAGACAGATGGTTACTGCACAGCGCAACACGGCCCAGTTACAACAGAATTCCATGAGCGGTGTTTTTCCAGACATGAAGGGTTATGTGGTGTGAAAATAATTTCCAGAAATTTGAATATCCCCATGATAGGGTTAAGAAAATAAGTTGGTGATCGAACAATTGTTTTCAGATAACACACTGAACATTCTTACACACTCGCGCACATATTCTCTACATTCCGTTTCTGATCAATGACCTTGAATTGAATTAACGGCTATTATTATGTAAGCATTTTTTCGCATTATATTATATGGAAGAGCATGACTAGGAATATCCGAGACCAGTTGTTCACTGACTGAATCGTTTTCTTAAAATGGTTTATGGTTATCATAAAGAAAACAGTATAAGTAACTTGCGCACGAGGTCCTCGTCTCCAATAAAAACAACCTTCGGTTTAGAAAACATGACATTGCAAGGATAGGTTTTCGAATAATCCGTATTCGCATTTGCGTTTGTTCAGAATAGCACCAATACCTTTGATCACAAGTGGGCTAATCAAAATTAAATATTGAACGTAAATATGACTTGGCTGTTGGGTCTGGGAGATAATTTTCACTTTCATGAGAGATTATGCGAAGAGGTCGCAGGGATGAGATCGCCCCTTTACTGTGCCTCACCGACTCTTGCCACATCAAATATATGATAACACTACAGCTTCAGACGTCATTTCTAGCGCTGGCTAAATGAAAGTAATCCAAAACGGTTCTATCAATCGTTAACTTTAATGCGAAATAATTGGAGACATTGCTACATCTCAAAGGGAACCTCAGGTCGAAAGTGACCTATATGATCTAGGGCTAGCTTGCTAACATATCTATTCTAATTTTGGACTATAAAGCACACAAGACAATCAGCAGATATTTTGACTTAATGTGTGATCTGATCAGTCAATGCACGGCAAAATTTGTAAAGTCTCTAAGAAGTTTAATCATGATTAGGGTTTTACATGGTATAAAATAAGAATTGACGCTCTACCTCGAGATTCAAGCTGTGCGGCATGCGAGTGTTTCTGTCAAATCAGAACGGTGACAGCAACGTACATGGTAACAACAAGAATGATGATAACAATGATGCCTCGAAGTAGGACGATGACTCTGATGACGGTGTTAAAGCCACCAGAACGCTTGCTCAAATCATTCTTTATGTGATATACAAACAAGGTAAACGTAGACACCTCGACTGCGAGCTATCTCATGTGCAGTCTATTCTCTCATACACACAACAATGTAACCTGGACTTACTCTCGTCAGCGTTATGAAAACAGTATGTTCCAATAATGGACCTCGTTTCTCACCAAACGCCAGTTCCATAAATTCCAAGGACCTTTTGGCTTTTGAATTGTCATAGCCCGATTTCTGTGGTGTAGACAAAATACTCAGTACCGTTTCTGTACTACTTCTCCGACTGGATTTGGCTGAGTGGGTTACCTATGCGTGTTTAGAGATGAATTCGAGAAGCGTTGTATGCAAGAGTCGAAGTTTCAGTGTTTGTATAAAACCGAACGAATAAATGTGGCAATGGTAAGGAAATTTCTTTTACAGAAAGTCCAATTATCATTTACTGGCTAAATGAACCAGTGGGGGTCGAACCCAGGATGTCACAGAGAAAACGCAAACATACTATCTGATTTAAAAACGAAAAGATGATCAAACCGTTCTACATTTGGCCTATAAATTATATAGCACAACAATGGTTTGTTATCCTACGGTGAGCAGAAAAAAATTGGCATCTCAGCTCCTGCCCCTAGAGCTGAAAAATATCTAAACAGATCTCGATTCGTTTCCTCTGTGCGTGACAAAATGCACCATATAATCATATCGAATCATCTAACACTCATATTTCCCCGGTGGTGGCCCTATGGTTTTGTCAACCAAATTATCACCCCGGGGGACGTGTGTTCGAATCCCATCACCACTGCATAAGTTCCCCTGCTGTGTGATATAGCAGCGCTTTGACTGGCCGCCTACCCTTTTTGAAAATCGAATCGTAGTATATTCAATAAAAGGAAATAAAAAATGAAAACGAATAAGGTTGATATCCATAATTGGTTGAATTATAAATTGTTTAGGCAGGACAAATTGCGAACGAGATTAATCTGACCTCATTTGCTTTTCACCTACTTAGTTGGCACATAGAACTTCGCAGGCATTAAACATCAGTCGGGAGGGCCTAGAAGCTATCTCCAGAACTGATTAGGATTAGCATATAGAGAATAGCTGAGGCCACTATTGGTCCACATCGCCTGACCACCTGACCGGTGTGCAAAAGAGAAGTTGATTCCGGTTTCAATTTATCCAGTTGAAACTGGCATGTGCGAACCTAATCATAATCTCAGTTAATCAACCAAAGACATGCATCGGAGTTTTGCCTTCCCGTCCACCATCGAACCCGAACCACATTTGATTCTTTGATAAACCCTGTTCATTTTTTCCACCACAAATTGACCCCAAAGTATTTACCTCCACAGCATTCTTCAATCTCCATAAAAGACAACGGAGATTATAATGCATTTTAAATGAATTCGCCACAAACATTTTCATCTACACTATTTGCGTGATCACAACGGTTGACTTACTTTGTGACATTAGGTGATTCTCATCAATGAGAAACAGCTTTAAAGTGCATTTCAGAGTTACTCTGAATTTTCATATTTCATGCAACACACAACGGGAAAATTGCTATCCTGACAAGATAACCCCAAAAGTCGATATCCTCAGCAAAACAGGCAGTGAGAACCTCTGATCCAACAAAATTCGATCTCTTACTCCAGTTTTGGAATGTCTCAACCAATCCTCGGTGTAAGCAGACGATCAAATATGATTGGATTTTCTTCGAGAGCTAATGGTTTGTGTTTGGTAAGACGTACGAATTAACAAACGATAAAATCCCAATTCCAGTTTACCCTAGCGTTTACACTAGGAAACGTTTGAGGCTGTATATGACGGCTTCTCCGATATTTTTAGGTGGAATGAAATCTTAAACAAGGATGGCAACAATATGGAAGAATGAATTAGTTACAATACAGAATACTAAATTTGTGTAAGCGTGTTGTCCTGGTCTTCACACTCAACATTTCGTCCCTCTCTCTTTAGAGGTGTCACACAACTGGCATAGTTCGACGTTGGTTACTTTTGGTTTCAGACCACATTTTCACCGGAGTACATGATAAACTGCAAATGTCATCTGGTTCTTGGCTTGAAGCCACGCAATGTTTCGATCCGTGGTCTGAGCATTTATCACCCAAAATACAGACCCTCAATGTGAATGTTTTGGCACAACAACTGGGTAGTGTAGACAGATCACTTCCACATCATTAACTTGTGCTTAAAAATTAACTGTATGACAAGAACTTCAACTGATCAAATATGAGTAGAATGCGAAACTCGTCGTTATCCACTGGACATTTTGAGAATGTTTTTGATCATCGGTGGTTAACTCAACTCCACTATATAGTCCGCACTATCTGGGTGTAGATCCTTATTCCTACAGCAAGATGTAAACAATATTTAATCAAACTGATGCTGCTATTATTGCTGATACAATAAAAATGTTTCAAGTGCCGCTTTAAGGCGATTACGTCACTACTGAGGTAGCTTAAAACCAGCTCAGCTGACCCTAGTATCCGCCAAACGTGTAGAGCCAAGCAATAGATATTCCATAGGCTGTTTAAAATAAAAATGCATGTGTATTTCAATGGTCTTGATGTTCTTGGAGTGGGTCCGAATTGTCATACCTTTCATTCTCGTTTTGATCGGTCAGACGTAATGCTTATTGAATTATTCCTGGAAAGTTACCCGGCACATTAATTGTATTGTGACGTAATTTCTAGAATTACACATATTATGCTGCATTTTATGGAGTATCTGTGCTTGCGTACATCATTTTGAACTGTCGAAGACTCTCTCTCTCCATCATTAACAATTAAAAGATGTGGTAAATGCCAGATTACCTTCAGTATGTCTTTATTGACAAAAGGTCTAACATTTAGTTCTTTCTACTAGTGACGTTCCAACTATAATGACAGACTTTCATTAACTCGTTCGTGAGTTTGCTATTCGGAACATTTGAGTCTGTACCCTCATGTACATATGTTTAAATGATTTGTCGTTGCACTGTGTCAGGAAAATCGGACTCATTGGTAAAAACAAAAAATAGAGAATAAGAACATCTGAATATTTCGTAAAAGAAGTGCCTTGCACCTTTTATTTCTACTCGGTGTGCACTGAAATGTTAAGGGTTCTTTCCTGCTGGCCCACGATGTATTGATATCAATTAATGAGACAGTTCAAATCCAAACACTAACTGGAACATGCTCGGTGGTGAACATGCTAATTATTTTGCACGAAACTGATTTTTTTCTAAAATACGTATTTATCCGGCTCATCCGCAGCGGTAGAATCCATGATTTGAAATGTTCATTTTCTTGAAAAAAGGACATCACTCGATTAGTGATGAGCTTTCTTCTTATCATTCTGTTCTTCGTACACCGTACCCCGAAAGTGTTGCTTCTTTGCTCTGTGATGTTTAGTGTGTAAGTTGATTTTCGCATTTCCCACCGTCCATTTTCGAACAATAAACAGTAAAATTTGGTAGTATAGAGTCACATTGTACGCAAAAGTTTAATCGTTCACTCTGCTTAAGATTGTAGTGTATGAGTAGAGTCAAAGCAGTCTTTTAGAATCTGTATTTGTACAACTTTTGTAAGCTGAGAAATGCTCAAAAATACTTAAAAATTGTACACTAGTCGTCACAGCGGAGAAACTACAGAAATATAGACAAGTCCAATAGAGTGCTGTACAAAAAGATGTCTCCGAAGTTTGTTTCATTCAATCAAAGATTCACGTAATGCACTTATTACTCGTTCCTTGTTGGTCAAGATTTGAGCCAAATACCGTACAGTGGAGCTGTTATAAATGCTTATTCCAGAGGATAGATACCGACAACAGGAACGAGTGATCGAGTGGGAGCGACAAAAAGATAAGTCAAGATGTAAGGGATGCGAGGGTTCGTTTAGAATCTTATTAGCAAAGGTTACGCAAGAGTTCCAATGACCATTAGTAAGTTCTGTGATTATTCACTCGGCAGAAATTAAAGGTGCATGGCTTATCATCACCAATCCACGACGGACAGTTTTAAAGTCTTGTTTCAAAAGACCGGGAAACACTACAGGGGAGCAGTGAAGTAAAATAGGGAGAGCGCATTGTTCAACAAAGGAGAATAAAACTTGTTTGGGAGTGCGGGATTGTCTGAGCTTCAGATGGTGAAATAAGAGGCGCCAAAGTTTTCCCATGTAGTTCTGAATGCGTGTCGACCACAGAAGATTGTTATCGACAGTAACACCCAGATATTTAACGGAGGTCACTCTAGACAAAAGGTTACAATTAAGGGTTACAGAGTCTGACAGGAATATAGAGTGAGAAGAACTAAAACGCACTCCAAGCACTTAGATGAGTTAAGATTAGGGCCAGACTGGTTTGAAAACTGTTCGATTCGGGACAGATTTTCAACGATGGGGGAAATTCCGAAGAAGAAAGAAAGGCCCGATAAAAAACGACATCGTGGGAAAACAACACGACCATTATTCATCTCAGTTTATCGAGCTATTGTCATTCGCGGACATCAGCCCAGCCTAGTCAAACAGTCACCATCACCGTCACCGTCTTTATTGTACAGCGAGATACAGTGAAGCCAACTCTGCTGATGACTGCCAATCACGGTCATACTTTGTAATCTATTCAGTGCAACTGACACCCCAGCTACATGGCCATTTCCTGTGGTTGCCTGTTTATCCACTTAACCTTTGAACCTCCTTTGTTATCATTGAACTAACTGATATGGCAAGAAGTTCGAAATCATGTATCGTTATTTTATTTTTGATCAAACATGATTACCAAAGTACCTGTGCAACAGAATGAATCTACCGGGAGTAGATGAACATTTTTGTCCTACAATAAAGATTCTTTTGATTACGGTGCTAAACTTTAGTTGTCTGGATTCACTCTTCTAGTTCCATGCGATAGTATCACACAGAACATTGTGTCTCCCTGAGCCACGAAATGGTAAGAAACGCCTTTCGTACCCCCGGCACAAAGAAGTACAATAGCTATGACAGAACTTTTGACACCGAAGTGGCCGAAGTGTTATCCCGATCACCTTAAGCCTGCCGGATGGGCCTTAATCAAATTCCAAGAGGCAAACAATCAAAACGAACAAGTAAGCCTATACTGTGCGCTGACATCTCATATTTTCATGCGGCTCATTCGTTTTCCAGTATATTATGCTGTCCTAGGCATAAAATCTCCTTTCATCACTTTTTTATTGAGTAGGTTATCCACACTGACAACAAGTCTAGTACCCTCAGGCTAACCCCACCCCACCTCCCCAAAAAAGAAAATCAGTTGCTCTCGAAAAGCAAATAGAACTAACCGAACGACCGAGCATTTATCAAAAACGGTACGTGCCGCGCATCACATGCGCGAGCGCATACACACACTCACCCTACTTAGGTGGTAAGCGATTCGCTCAAACAAAATCGTTTTAGGCAACTCATATCGCGAAGCATGCATACCCCATTGCGTGTAAAGTCCGTGCTGTTTCCGTGTCCTTAAATAAACGGGCGTGGTGTATATTTTGTGTCTGTCGGGGGAAAGTAGAAAACACAGTGCGCACTTTTCTCTTCCACATAAATCCGCTTTCGGCCCGCGGGGCAATCACGAACTCATTGTTTTTATCAGACCCGCCCCCTCCCCCCCCCCTACGAGAGACAGAGAGATCAACTGGATGTGAATGCGTTATGCAGTTCGCGCATTTTATGAAAAATGTAGACAAAAATTGTGCCCAATGAGGCATGTGTGTGTGCGCGCGAGAGAGCGCACATGCAAATTCTAGCACGTTTTTGGATGGCTCAGCAGGAAAGTGTATTGGTTTGCTCATGAGGAACCATACTCAATGAGAACAGTCCACATTTGAGCAGACGGGGATGCAATCGGTTCAGAGGCGCTGGAATTTTCAATATCTTGCTCGTCTATGTTCTATGGGAAACAGTTTTATAAATTATTTCACATAAGAGAGTGGTTCCGAATTCTGTTTTTTTCGGATGAAGTAAAGAAGATTAGACTCCAATCTAAGAAAACCACAGCTGCTTACTACGGTTTATCTTATCCCCGTGGATACATGACAAAACCGCGAAATAAATTTATTTAAAAATCTACATGTATGATTGAATTAAATCTAGTCGCACACAGAATACAGGAGTTCTGTACTCACAAGCTAGGGGCCAGTGTACAGATTTAACAATTCATCGATCTAGCATACCACACACTTGAGTACTGGGCAGCTGGTCAAACCTATTCATTTCTTATCCACACGTGGTACCACAACGTATGTTTCTCCGTTGATATTGTGGGTGTTTCACGCTACCTATACCAGCTTCAGTCCTCACTCAGTTGGGAACATTCGAATCATGGAACAGTGCAGGGTCAGACTGTTTTGTGTGACTTCAAATATTGTTTTTTCGGTTTACAATGGAATCGCGCGAGTAATCGATTTAAATCCTTCAATATTCCCCCATCTGAGTTTAAATACTTAAACCACTAACAAGTTTCTCATAGAAAGCATCAAATCTGAGACGGAACTTCATGCAAATACGTTCGCAACGAGAGATCACTACAATGATGTGCTGGCAATCTGTATGTTCATGTATGTCCAAAAGGTCAAAGTCAGCAGTAAATGACTCCAGCAGATATCGGATTCAGTCCAACCAGTTTCGTTGAAAATTCTCAGTTTTGCGGAAAGCTTGGAAGCCCTTGGGTTGTTGGGGATACTTCTGCAATCAAAATGTTTTCCCTCAATTCTAAACTCAACAGTCCTTGTTGCTAGAACTGTGATGTGTATTATTGTTGATCGTACCGCTCAACATACACCGCGGAAGCACTTAGGTCTTGTGCTCGTTCATCACTAGTGGGGCATTTTCTTCATCGTTTTATATAACCAGAGGCGGAATATAATAATAATAATAATAATAACTAATGTTACGTAAACTTCGTGATGTATATTATCACTCAAACCATCAAATTCTTTTGGTTTTCCAAGCAAAGCGAGACCGTTTCTATTCGTCCGCATTGGGAAACTTGCCGGGCGTCGCTTTTACATTAGAGAAAGTTTGCCAATAAGGGCGTTTGGGAGCGTATAGGTTTTGGCAACTATGAGGAACCCAGTGTAATTTGTCACCATTTTAAAGCAAAGATGATGTATTCTACCTGTAAAATAAAGCGGCTGAGGAAAGCAAAATTAGTGATTGTTAACTTTTATTGATTCAACTTGAGGTGTTCCATTTTGTAACAAATAACTAGTAATCCTAGATTTATATGAGCATTTATGGAATTATTCATAAAATACTTAACCTTTAGCTATCTTGCTAATTCCTGTTAGAGTTTGTCCAACAAAGATCATAGGCAACACATAAAAATATATTGAAATCTATTTTTCCAAATCATGCTACTCCTACGTGGTGCTAAACTTTGATAAACAGAGCCTAAAACCACGAATCCATGAATCCTTTTGCAGAAGACCAAAAGAGTTGGATTGTAAAGGCAGAGCAAAATGTTATTAATTGAATTTCGCAAGGAATTCACATATGACTCTTGCTTTTTTGATCAAAATACAGACTAGACATATGTTGCTGTCAAATTCGATGAATGTCCTGGTTCAACCAGGGTGCGAGGTGGGGACGAAGGAAGATAGAACCAGAGAGGGAGAAAAAAATTTGATCTGGTTGTCGAATATAGTAGATTGTAGTTGAATGAACAGGCGCGGTACGTGGGTGTCTCGTGTAGGCAGCCAAATACGTGTGGTCCTTAAATCAGCACTAATTCGAAGAATCTTAGGTGAATAAGGAATAGAAAGGTGATTTGTTCAAAGTTATCCGTGACTAAATGGGGAATCATTTTGTCGGAACATTAACGTACAGGTTCATTGAAGTTAGTTCAAATACTGCTAGTTAGTATGAACGGGTTTAGTTTTGGTAACTATCATGATGGCTGAAAAATAGAGAGCGTGCAACAACTAATACAAAGTGTGCTCACCTACATTACTCTCCCAAGAGAAAAGATTACAAGTATCCCGTAAAAACAGGTCCCACGTGTGAATTTACTAACCGCCAGATGGTTGTAAATTGCAGATGGAAACCGGAAATTGGACAAGCATCATTTAGTAGCAGCCGAGTGAGGGAAAGTTACATGAGTGCTGCATTCTCCCAGATATGCTATTGGATTAACTAAACGGATTCTCTGTGGAAGCTTTCAACAGGAATATACTGAAATGGAAGAAACTGGGTGCCACTAATAATGTTTCAGGCCATTTTGTGGGGGGGGNGGGGGGGGGGGGAAATAGATAAACGTACTATTTCACAGGACATCCATGGAGAAACAAAAGCATTTTTCTTCTGGATCACAATAAAATCTGTCTTTTCACAATTGAATACTTCATTCCCTACTCTGTGCTATGGCTAGGAAGAATCACATTAGCGGAACCGTTCGCAAGTGAGAACAAGATGAAACATTATACAGGATTTCAAGAAAAAGTTTCCCTGAATTGTTAATGAGCAAGTAAATGTAAGTTATTCTTTTCGTGTACTCCACTTCAAATGGGCCGTTTACTAATTGGCACATGACTAGCCCAAATAGCAAAAGTATTGATTGATTGATAATGTGAAAGGGAAAAGTTCGGTTGACCTAGTAGAGTGAGGAATCGATATATGGTTGTTTTTTTTCTAAACTCGTCACTAACTACTAATGGGAACTCATTTACATAGATTTGTAACGATTTCATAAGTGAAAATAAACAGCACATTGACGAACATAAAACAAGGTTTTCATGGGCGTAGAAAAACC
Organism: Echinostoma caproni; assembly: GCA_900618425.1. NCBI lineage: Eukaryota > Metazoa > Platyhelminthes > Trematoda > Plagiorchiida > Echinostomatidae > Echinostoma > Echinostoma caproni. Next base: position 82,976 of record UZAN01039629.1, read on the forward strand.
ACAGCGATTCAAACAGTCTGTTTTGATCAAAGATTACTTTCTGCGAGTTATTTGCCCCATTCGCCAAATATTCTCGAGTTAGAGTGCTTTGTCATTTAAGAATAGTCTTCGTTGTTGGAAATTATATTTTTCTTCTACGGTTGAAGGAGTGTTGTCAGTAAGTTCAGAAACGCTCCATGTATTAAATGCGTTCATTTGTAATGGTACACAGCGTAAACGTTTCCCAGCAGTCACTGAAATGGAATGGTTTAGTTTGGCTTTCCAAGTGAAGCGCTTAAAATTATTCTTCGTCAAATGAGTTTTTCAATTAGAATTTTGCTCATTCGATCACAAAGTGGATGAACTTACTACTAGCTTAGGCCTCTGATCTGATCTTCTTTCAAGGGAAAAACTTTGCCCATATATGTCACTTTATTTCACTGGGTAGTGCAAAATTCATAATCGCAGCATCGTGCAATGATTCAGAAAGAAATTCTTCTCACCACAAAGGCAACAGGATCGAAATGTTGGCAGGCAGCCGCCTGGAGCCGCTCCCTGTATGTTGGACAATTTCAGTGAAACATGATAATTCACCATACTGGTGACCAAATCCAGGAACCCAAATCCCGGATAGATACATGGCACCAATTCCCCATGGATCAGGTGATAGGACCGAATAACTTGATGCATATGGGACGTAGCACAAACAACTTTTGCCATCCGAATCTGGTCTGGTAGACAGAACTAGCACATCGTTCGCTAAGCCCATTTTGACATAGTTAGTTGATCGATTAACATGGCCAATGCATCCAGTCAGTTTTGTTCCAATGATTAACCATGAAGTTCCATTTTAATATTGCATGCTCATTGTGCTTCATGTGTGTATGTTTTACGGGACACGCTGTTTTTTATAATCATTAGCCTTGCATTGTCATCCAACGGTTTCAGTTTCTATGTACCAGACTTCCCGTCGATCGACCGATATGGAAAGATAGCTCTAAATGGACTATTTTGTAGTTTGATACACGGATAACAATACATATACATATCACACGTGAACTGGATCTGGGCGGAAAGCAAGCATGAGGACCAAAAACGTGAAAACGCGTGAGTTATAGCGCGACGATACCGAACCATCTGAACGACATAATAGCAACCATTTATCGTACTGCTCTTCTGTCGTATTGGAAACGTTGTTAATCAAGTCTAAACGTTCCATCTTTGGTGTTTCCTTTCTGGTGTCCAGTGGCAATTTCAGATTAATTGCCAAACTCAGCGAACGAGCAAAAATGTGCATTCATTCAACCGATTTTACGAGAACCAATATGTATTACGTTGTCAGATGGATTAAGGTTATCACTTTGAAATATAGATCTTACTCGCCTTGTTGAAGCGTGTTCTCCGATTAAACCGGAACCCGAAGTATTCCACCCCACCTCCCGCCGCCTTATTGTATTTGAAGACATTCACTTTGACCAAAGTGGAAGTAATCGGGATCGTTTCTCTCGCTTATGCTTCCTGTTACCGTAAGACAACTCCGTATTTCGTGATCATTCTCAGATCCGGTATACTCATCTCCCTCTCTCTCTTGATAAATCGAAGCATCCCAGGTTAAAAAAGTGAGTACACTACCCATCTAGCCACCGGGAAGCTTGTTTTGGTTACCTATGCACCATATAGTAATCCATCTATGCAGGCTTGTTGTCGGTAGCTCAAGCGTTCCAACTTCTTGCTGGCCTCCAGGCTGACGATTCGATGATGAGCATTCCGAAGGTGACTCAAAGTCAAAGTTTTATTATGAAAATAACTCACAAGCTCGTGTTTCTCTTGTCCCCATAGGATATTTACACATCTGAATTGCTTCACACCGAAAAATAAGTCACATAGAGCTCCAGGTAGGAGATAATAAAGAATTTAGGCTTCGATAAATTTGCGTTGGCTTTTCGTGGTGTAGGACTGTAAGGTGTACCAAGGTTTCATCAAGTCTCTGCTTGAAAGATTCAATAGTAGGTGCACGAGCGACGTGAGATGGAGGGGCATTCCAAGTACTGATACTATGACTTCAAAATATTGGTACCGGCATTCCAGTCGACACTTAGGTATCAGTAACTTGAAACGGTGTCCCCGTCTGTGAGAATTACTGGATTTCTTAATGTAATACTCCGAATGTTTTCTGTGAAAAAAATCAATTGAGAGGTGATGCATACATCAGTGAAAGGTGTTTTTATTCCAAATGCGTGCTACCTGTCTATTAGAAAGGCAAAAAGATCGTTTTTTTAAGTAAAGAAACCAGTGCTATTTCAATCTCCCACAATGTTGTATGTTATAGCTTGCTGCATGTACTCCAGCTTCCGGAATAATTTAGTCTTAAATGACACTCATTGAGAAACAGTGGCACTCAAAAGGCCATGCATAAGTCCCCAGTTCATATCCTCTAAAGTAGTTGAATGCATATCACAGAGCATGAAAGTTTTACCTAACTCTTTATTTTGAACACAACCTCCCCGTTATCAGGCCGCTATTATGTGCTTAAACTTGCAAATATTTCCTGACCGTTGCTCACTAGCAGCGACAATTAATGGGATAGCTCACCTGTGTCAATTTTTATCGAGTTATTTCAAATCCTTCTGTCACTCGTATGGCATGACTGGCCTGAAAAGGGATTCAACTTTTACCAGGATTGGTAATGTAAGCGTGCAATCCGCAAATAGCCTGAGTGAGGTCTTTGCTTGAGGGTTATGGGCACACGCAAGCACGCACGCTAGGACAGGTTTCCATTCCAAAACCCCTTAACTTGACACTATCAGATGAACAGTAAGCTAGAATTTAACAGACCACAGTGAAAGTTAAAATGCTAGGTTGTTCTAATGTTGTGTTCCAAGAAGGTTAGTGAAGTCGAATTTACACTGTGCGATTTGCACAAAACCCTCCCTTTTAGTTTTATCACTTAATTTTGTTAGCCTTTGCGCACAAAGGCTTCGAATCCGGTTCTATTTGGAATGAAATGGCGAACTGTAATTATACAAACAAATTCGCGTGTCGACAAAAAACCTCTAAACAGTAGTCCTGTGCGTTAGGCGCACGGTCAACATTTACAAGCAAATTCCAATGATTCGCTCGCCCGCGCGCGTGTGAGAGAGAGAAAGAGAAAGCGTACTTTTTCGGTTCTCCTTATACTGACTCAGTATATCAGGCCACTTTGGACACAGTTCTACTCTGTCTGGCGTGGACAAAACAGGACAGTTTTCTGTTTGAAACAAAAATCTGCGGAATTTTTACGCTTCGCAAGTCTACCGAAACACAAAAATGTCATTTGGCCGACTGGACTCTGACCGGTGTTTTGTCAACCGAACAGGACAGGTGTCATGGACGACACCAAACACGAGACCAAAGCAGCTTGACGTCGAGGTAGCACGAGGACAGTGTTTATCAATGATCTAGTCGGTATTTTTTTCTCAGTTGTGGAAAGTGATGGTTGCGTAATATTTTCGCAAAGTAAACGTATTGTTAGATATTATGAAGGTTATTTCAGAAAGTAGAAATGTGTAAACTACGAAATAAGGACAGGTTTTTTGAGGGTAAAGAATGTACTAGAAGGGGTATAATCAGATTATTCTTGAAGGGGAATCAGCGAGTAGCAACTTATATATCAGCACTTCATTATCAAAATAAACGACGTCACTGTATTATTTTAACGCGCCTGTCTGTCAGTTGAATGATATAAATTCAACACAAGATTTATCGCGGTTTGCGTTTTACCAAACTTGAAACTACTTCATGTCATAATAATGACGTTTATCGAATGTTCTTTGACCGGAGTAGTAGTAATGGTTGAAGTTGATCATGTCTCATTCCAAGTAAACGTTCATCAAGTTATTATAAAAATTTCAAGCCCAGATGAAGTATAACTTCAGGTTCACACACCAGTTCTGGAGCTGCTGTGTTCACCGTGTCGGCTTTCGTAAAACAGTAGTTTGGAGATTGTGAGTTTTACTTGTGTCGCTGTCGTCCACTCCGTCCTGTGTCTACAGTTCATTAAACAAGCTGTGATTGAACGTAGTTCCCTGTCGAATAATGTCTGTGCAATGGCATAATTATTAAATGAAATGAAAACCAATTGGCTATCAATAATAGTTCTGCTGTTATTAACATGGATTCTGTTAATCGCATTCACTGAGCGTGGCAAATAGGCTTTGAGTCAAGCGATGCTGATGTAAGGCGAGCTACTTTGGACCGAACCGGATAGATTAAGAAGTGCGTAGGCTCATAGCGTGTTGAAATGTTCACATATGTATTTGAATACCTGTGGGTTTCAGAGATTTGCATTTTTCCTACATTTTCTAATTTGTATAAGTGAACTGCATTGTTGTGTCCAAAACGTTGAAGTCGTTGGGTGATGATGATTCTAGTTAGATCTCCATGACAGTAATGGGGGGAGGAGGTTATTTCAATATATAGTGAATTTCACCGTGAACTGAAATGTCAGGATGTTCGTGGCATCTGCTCTGACCTTATTATTGGGTCTTATCAGCAGTGAAAATGTACCGTTTCAAAGGAGGATTGATTCCGGGACCTCATCGGTAGAAGATAAACGTACTATGCATTTAATCCATTTCCTTGCGACAGACTTGTGCAGAGATGGTTCATGCGATATGGTGTATATCAGACCAGATGAAATTTAGTATGATCAAATGCCCGGTAGTCAAGTGGATAATCTGCTTGTGGTTTACACATGACTTCAGGTGTGTGTGGGGGGTCACTGGGTATGCACGTCTAATCAAACAAAATCAGACTAAGACAGGATTCTATATTTCGTTAGCAGATCAGATATCTGCAAAACCCTTCGGAAATAATTGGAATCAGTCTGTAAGAGGCGATATGATTTAAAATTGCTCCAACCTGTTTTATCCGGTAGACTAACACCGATTGCACTCATAGAATATTCATCTGAAACGTCACTCTGACTGGTGATGGATGAATCCTTCGTCCATACATACAATGCAGCTTGTTGAGCAGGCAAAATAAAATCACTAGGTCTGTGAACGTACCCTTGGCTTTTAACTTTAATGTTTCGCCTTAATTGGCCCTTTTCACTTATTCAGTCTTCGAGTATGCAGCAAGTTTGTTGATTTCCGGGGTGACTGTTCAGAGTTTCAATGCACCCCTTTGATTGGAGTCCAAAATGTAACTTTTCTGAATCTGTGTGGCAGAACCAGTGGCTTGACCATTGCTGTCCACTAGCCTACAGATCACGCCAAGGGCGTAAAATCCTAAACACTCCTGTGTTGGTAGTTTCATTCCGCATAATTAGTATAGTTATTGCGATACCTACTTATCTACTATGCGCTACTTGTGTTTTGGAGTCAATCAGCCACACCTCTTCTAATCTCCTCATACGGTGCCTATCATGATGCACATTTATCATTGTATGTCCGTTTCTCCAACACGAGAAAGACAACAACCTGACATCTCCATTTGTGCCAAAGCGTTTCTACCCACAGGACGCATAACAATATCACTTGTCTTTCAATACTTAAATAAGATTCCTGTATGGAGGTGATGTTTTCAAATGTCTCCGTGGTTTGCTTCCTATGGGCATACGTTAAGAGAGCGCAAGCTAACCTATGATTAAATTTAATACCATGCACATGGGATCTCGAAAACAGGTTTCATTTCTCACTTAGATTTATACAGTTAATCTTGAAAAACGGAATCACAAAAATAGATTTTTGACAAGCAACCGTGACCTAACAATTCACGTCCAAATTGGTTCACATTTTCTGGACACAACCGAGCTTTGCTTCTGGTGTACATGATCACAGGTGAATTTAGTGAAATCAATCATATTTGTTCAAACACTAACTAGTGCATACGTAATATACAGGATCGATTAGTACCAACCGCCCACCGATAAATTCATTAGGCGATATGAAAATGCTAAACCACTTCGTATTTTGACCAGAAACAGATGCTATGACTGTGAACAGGACTGTAATGAAATTTAATTAAACCTATTCGAAGGTGTTTGTAACAATATTAGGAACCAGTCTTACGGAACAAATTGGTCACTTCGTAATTTGATCACAAAATTTCAGTAAAACATCACAAAGGCAAAGATAGATCAGGTTCACTCGCATAAGATCAAACTGTTTGTTCATCGATCGAACTGTAAAATCTTGAAAATACTTTAGTAGACAAAGGTTTAGCTAAACCGACAGAGTATGGCATGACCACTAAGCGCAATGATATAAGGCCAAGCATGAAAATGAAAATAACTAATTAACTATGAATAATGGCATGTGGTTTTCAGTAGTCATTAAATTATTCAGCAATTATACCTGCTCTCCGTGATGCCAATCACGGAGGAAGGGAACTCACTTCACCCAGATGACCTGCGGTGGCTGCCATGGCCAAAAGATTTCCCGAGCATCGTTGGATGACGAAACGTATCGATCCAAGTTTGGTCCGTCTGAATATTCGATTACTCCCTTGCACCGCTTCCAAATAGACGGATCGAATGATTGGGGCAGCATTCAAATGACTCAATCCATACAGGGTATGATCATTGACCTGTTGTGGTTTGAATGGGCAGCGACAGTAAAAATAAAATACGCATTTTACTTATTGGAAACACAATCGATGAAAGGAATTCAATAGTTGGAAATACTTTTTTTATATTTTCCAACCCTATTGACTTCCGCCCAAGACCACTGATCTAATAAGGAACCAAAAGCTAATTGTCGGACAAAAAGGTGTCAATGTGTTCAGTCGAGCACTCGAAACCTACTACCCACATTGAGATATCTAATAGAAGTCACCAACCAAGATCATTTAGGCGTCAGCGACAGACACTCAATGGGGCATGTGAGAGGGAGTTTTGCTGCGCTTTTTCAACGAATTTCGTCTTAGACAGTGCTAATTTGGATATAACTGCGCAGCTGTTTCCACATTCAGTAGGTGTGTCAAAGAAAAGTATGAACACGTGAGCAGTAGCAATTCCCAACTTCTTTGTCCCGTTTTTTACTTAATTTGAATGGGGTGGGTGAATTGCTGGATTGATTAGAATTACCGATCTCTTGTGTACCGCGGATATTCATGCGTTTGGTATGGACCGATCAACGAAACCTTTAGTGGGGGTTATATTATTCAATACTCTGGTACCATACACGTTGAGGCCTCTTACTAAAAGACTGTTTAACTAACGGATTCCGCCTCACTGCAGCACAAATGTGAGGAATACTGATAATGAAATAAATCGGATAATTGGATTCAGTTCGCAGTACAATTTTAATGAATTTGAAATCAACTTTTCTACCTATACAGTAACGTTCACCACACTTTATTTTTTCTCCACATGCCTAGCAAAATCAATACATTCCCGCATTCCGAAAGGAAGATGCATTACTTCCAAAATGAAAAAACAATTTATAAGTGGGATGATCACACATTTGCGTAGCACATCGTTCAGCTGTGGGCATTTGTTTCTCGTAGGTTTTGTGTATATTTTTATCGATTCCTCTAAAACGTGGAACGCGCCTTATATTTAAATAATCAAATAAAAAACCGCAAAGAACACTGCTGGTTGTATATATTACCCATATGTCTTCGTGACTTAAATGGGTGGTGCATGGTAGGCCTCATTTAGCATATTTTGACGAAGGTGTGTGTATGCGCACGTGCATGTGTGTGGGGGACATAAACTCACGGGAACGAGGCAAAATTTCTGAACACCATCGTGTTCATTATTTGAATACAACCATGGAAAATGTTGGCGTCAGTGGTGTTAATCATAGATAGTATCTGCATTTACATTTTACCTCATACGTTGCGGTCCAGCAAGACAACCCTGTTTCCCGTGACTTGAGGAACCCATTGTAAAGACCGTACAATTATATTACTAATGGGAAAATCGTGGGAGAAAAAACGAGTGTGATTAGATATATCTTTAATTTGATATAGGGATCAAACCGATTAATGATGTTAAAGTAAGATTCAATCATTGTGCCTGTTTCTGATCGCAGAAACAAAATATGCCTCACCCAGGTCCGACAAAAGATAGAGTCCCTTGTTGTTCCATGGTCATCCATTAACACTAAAGTGACATAACACCCGTTACAAAGTGAGTGTCAAATCTCTTATACGTTCTATTTATTCGAGAAATATGGACTGTACTATATCGTGCAAATAGAAAATGAAAACGGTCTGATCAGCTGCACGGTGACCGAGTGGGTAGCATGCTTGCGTTCTACCTGTGAGGACTCCGGTTCGATACTAGTTTGGTCGATGGATTCGCACTGCTGAAGAGACCTAATCAGATGGATACATATATCCAGTGCGTCCTAGATTTTCAGTTTACGCTTCATTTGCCATATACACGACAAATTCACCTGTGAAATTGAATCAGATCCCCCATTACACACATGAATGCACACTACATTTGCAGAATGATTTGAACTCTGATATACCCCATAGAACAAAATCCGTACACACGCCATTCTTGTTTACCACATGGATTCAGGTCACCACACAGATCCAATGAAGCAATCAGGTTCATCTCCCATTGATTCAATACGTCCAATGCACACACTGGTAACCGTCAAAACTACTAGAACAACAGTTTGACCCTTGACCTTTGTCTTGTTCAGATCCGCCAGCAAACATGGTTTAACTCCATACAGCCACAGAATCAAACACGACGACAATAAAGTGACAACAATGACATATTCATTCACAGACTAATTATTATCAAATATTCTACCAAGACCATCAGGTCACGTTTGTTGCGGTTAGTAGCATCTAACCCACTTACAAAACATCGAATAATAGCATTGATTCTTCATTGGACTGGCTTTGAAAGAGCTGTCTATCCAATGGTCATCCGGCGTTGCAAACAAGGTTATTGTGACGAAAATAAACTTCCTGGGTACAAGTATATGAATGAACTGACAAAAGATTACCGGATACGCATGCCTGACGAGCGCAAGAACCGCGAAACCGGCCGTGTGCTTCCAGGGAAATTTTGTCCAGTCATTCACATACTACTTATTACAACAAATATATATATATATATATAGGGTTTCAAGTTTCAGCAATTTCCATTTCTTTACAAATCGAACAAAATCCCTTTACACTACATCAACGTTTGCCCACTGAAGCACGCACCAAACACTGTGACATGAAAATGGACAAGTTTTCGATAGGCCTAGCATTCACTACGTTGAGTTGTGCTAATTCGCATCGAGCTTTTGTATGATCACTCTTGACTTCCCTTTCCGGCCCATCAGTTTTCCCCTATTTTTTTCAAATTAATACGATTTCATTGCCGTATCGATAATTGGAACACTATCTCGTTAAATTCGATCAAGCAATCCAATCTCAATTGGAGTTATTTCAATTCAATTCCCACCTGAGTCAATTGATTTACGGAATTCCGCTCCTTTATGAAAACCAACCGCTTGAGTCGGAACATCACTTCTAGAGAGTAGTTTTAATGCACCACTGAATCACATGGTCACTCGCTCAAGGAAAAGTCATATTATTGAGATTGGAACTTAGAATCCGCGAAAAGAAACATTTTCACTCTTTTTATTTTCCACGTATTATAATCACTGGCAGAGTAAAAACTATTTAGCAATCTGTGCTGGTCGGGATGGAAAAATTGAGGCAGTAGGGGTGACTAAAATTGTATCTCCCATTCATTCCCGGATAGTGAATTCGAATAGCCTGGTTTCAGTCAAGGATGGTCCAATGCTTGAACTCATGTTCCGTTCTGTTCAGCCCTAAGTTGACCAATGATTGTTGCATCAGTCGTTTCTGGATCAACGTTGAGATGCGGTTTGGAATTCATTTGGTCACAGTGGCTATTGACTTAGTGTCATCCAGCTGTTCTGCTTCCATCAGATGAACTACAAATGACCTCGAGACAGTCATCTTTCCTTCATCATACCATGAATGGGATATCTACCTAAAAATGGTCTTACTAATCATGTGGATGGAAAACACTCCCGCCGATCCAGAAATGGATATGCTTGGTATCGCAGCTTTCGACAATGAAATGCACGCATTCGGGAATCGTATTGTTAAGGCGAAAAAAAGACTGTGTATCCTTGGGTAGCGTTGAATTAAATAGAATGAATCTAACAGTAAAGTTATGCGCACAAAATCCGCTTGTAAATGCTACGTTCTATAACCAAGGAGTTTCGATTTCATCTCTTTCAATTTGTATCTTGGATTATAGAAAGACCGTTATTCAGAAACATCAGTGAACAGTATCCTCGGCTATCACGAGACGGATCAAAAGAAAGTCTGTTGAAGTCCAACTATTTTCCACATACTGGAAACCGGATACCCGGTACACACCAACACCGTATATCGCCTTCCACGATGTATATGAAAAGCGATTACCGTTGGAACATTTATAGACAACCGGGACTTCTATCAGCCGTTTACTCAGCACTATACAAAGAAACTAGATTTAAAGCCTTCAGTTTACCGGGTCGAACTCGGATCATTACCGCTATGGTTGTAATCATACTGTGAGCTAGTTCAATTCTGTTTCTTAAGCCGAAATTCATTCTCCCCCAAATTACGTGAATGAATCTGAGACACCTTAGAGTTCACTACCTACGCATCCATTTATCTAAAATCGAGCGATTAACAATTCATTAAAGTAATTTTCATTATTTTAATTAATACTGTCCTGCAGTGTACCACATGCACCTCATAATAGACGATCAATGCGGGTATCGATCGGTATAACCGCTTTTGTATGGTCGCGGCTGACCGGTCGTATTTGATACAGGTTACCAATGCTCGTCAATTTTCCAGTCCACTTTCCTTGGCTCTGTGGACGACAACATTCGTTATTAAAACTGTTTTCACTTGAGCAAGACGGATGTGTCGATATCTTTGAAAGAAAAAATAGACATACAATTTTTACTACGGAAATCAAGTTCAGATGGGTGAATATTCCGGGTGACATACATCTATGTGCACACCGATCTAATGGGAAGCGAATTCACTTGTATACAGGCATCAGCTTCAAGTATGGTTTTAGCTAAATATATTGTTTCCCCATGTTTTACTGTCTGTTCCAGATCAAATCATTTGAAACATACATGAAACGTGAATTGCACGCGATAATTTCGTCATCCACGACCCATTTAATTTGGAACATGTCTAGATCAACGACCTATTTCGGATAGGTTTGTTCGTAATTGTCCAAGCAGTCGGTGATTCAGCGATGTCCAATGTTTCATTGCTCCTGCATTTGAACCCCGCCACCACAATTTATACAGTGTAATGGAACGTCACCATCGTACCGTTCTCCTGCATTTTGATTGTTCGTTTATCGTATGTCCGGCCGACATATTGGCATATTATTACTAACTGGGTAAATCTCTCTCCGTTCTGAAGTGGTTCTGAGACGTGTGGAACTGACTGCACATCGCGCACACACAGGTATTTCTTACATATCCCCCTCCTCTTCGGATAAGATGACCATTGAGTATAAGTAGAGAAAACCCTAGTCAAGCAACATCTTAGAGTGATTTTCATCAACATTTTTGTCCGGAACAAAACCACTCCCACCCTGCCTAAACAGAACCATACAAAATGGTCCGGTGTAGAACTAGCAAGTGCATTTCCATCGATTACTCAAATCAATTAACTACTAGATTTCTGCTGTTTTCCTTCAAGCAACACAGTTTACCGACACTGTCCAGTTCTTATCCTGACCCGCTCCACACTTCGCTAATTCCCCAGAGTGATTTTCATCTCCAGACAAATCCGTTCAAATGATTTTTTCAGACTAATTAATCCGATTAGCAAATGACGAGTACACACACTCACACACTCACAACTGAATTCCATTTCAGTGAATAAACCCGACCTTGAATTCGTTGCACGTAATCCGTGTATCACTCATCCGTCTGTGCGCTCGGGATTTGTATCGTTTAAATTGACCAAAGAACACAAAAGAAATAAGTGTTGAAACCGATTTTCATGCGGAATATGGTTCGGAGTGGACGCAAGGTTCGGATATGGATCAAATTTTGGTTTATCATATCGGGTGAGGGNGGGGGGGGGGGGGGAGACTAGGGAGATTTTACTTATAATGGAGTTTTTAATCAACGCACAATCTGCCCAAAGATAAAATGGGCCTAGTCGAGAAGTAGGGCATGAAGAGGAGTCAGTAAATGGGATGTCTGAGCGTTCTCGCGAAATAACCAAGAGCATAATTTGCTGCCAGTTAGCGATAAACATTAATCACATGAATCAGGGGCATAGGTTTCCGGCTTCCAGATCAAAGATTCACATTCCCAATTCCAGCCGGGACACAGAAAAATTGTTGGCGTTCTCCACAGGTCCACACAAGAACACGACAGCAATCCAGTTATCTTTGTCTGTCATTTTAAAAAATAGTCTTTTTCTCAAGGGAACACATATTAAAAATGCGGGTGATAGATGCACTGTCAATGAGTGAGGTAGCTCCAACACACAATGACAATATGCACATCGTTGCCTGTTTGTGTCTTTGCGAATCCGCTTGGAACCGACAATTATCAAATAAAATAATCATTCCGCATAATCTGGCATGCCATTCATCTCGGATGTTATAGAGCCGGCCCTCAACTTACAGTCCAATCCCCACTAGTGGGTAACATATTCATATCTTGATGAGCTGTTATATATTCATTTACAGAAGTCTATTCGCAGTCATCTGTGCTTTAACCAGACGACTTCGGATGCCAAAACTCGTCGTTGAATGAGAACGACCTCAGTCGTGGATGTTCTAGTGCTAACGTGAAACGTGAACATGGGTTTTGGAGCCACATTTTGTGCACAGACCGAGTTATCCAGTCTAGTCAGCTGCCCCGGGGTGGCCGAGTAAACAGTATACCCGCGTTCGATCCCAGGTCAACTGATTCGCGGTACTGATTAGATCAAATAAGGTGGTACCAGTTGCCCTGGGCTTCTAGGCTTTTCCAATCAACTTTCCTCAATGATTTTTGTGACGATTAGTAGAAATTCTCAGGTATCTACAGATGGATCACTAAATGGGAACGCCCTATCATGTCAAGGTTGATGTTGATCTTGGTGAGGTCTTTGAATTCAGTCGTGCTATCCAAAACCCTCTCGAAAAGGGAATAATGGAGTTTACCCTATTTGTTTTACTGACTCACCTTGAACCATAGTAATGGTCAGTGTTCAGTTCATGAAGCCTGTCATTTTGAGACATACAAAAATCCCAACGTTCGATAACTCCTACTGTGTTTTGGTAGACCTGTATGCAATAAACTCGGAAGAATACAGGAAAGCAACCTTTCCGTGAGCCCATCTAAATGTGGTGATGTTTAATTTTCTCTTCGCAACGCTGAACCATCTTCTGATTCTCTCGGAACGTGTCAGCCGCTATTCATCAGTAATACACCCTTCGATCAGGGAACATCAGTTAAATATTTCGTTATTGTTTACAACCATTCCCTCACTAGGTCTAAGCATATTAGTAATCATTTTGCGAAAGTCAAAAGGCTTTTGTTATTTCCCCCTACCCCTACAGCGCTTCCCCAATACCTGTCATCTGATAAAATGGCTTGCACATTTTTAGATTAGCAAGCCTAAATTGGCCCACTTGTTTGTTAAGAGGCACCAGGCACACTTGATGTTCTTGGGCATGGATTTCACTCCTTGGGAGAGCTTTGATTCTCCACAATTATATACATTTACATGCTACAAAAATGTTTATCATAATCAATACAGAGCACTGGACAGCTGTTTGGTCCCATTTGGGACTCTTCAGCAGTGCGAACATTTTGGGTCTCTGTCAGGACTCGCACCGCGAAACTTCGAGGTCTGTTCTTGCCCCGGTCCTCATGTATGCCCAGCTGAATGTAAAACGACGCTAATTAGTAGTGTGTCAGTTGACACTATATTGCACGGGGGTAAGGGTTTGAATTCCCAACCCGATCATTCGCGGTTCGAGTTCTGACAAGGACAAAATGTACGTGCTGCTGACGAGTCCCAAACAGGACGAAATAGCTGTCCAGTGCTCTTTGTCGGTTATCACAAACATTTATGTAACATGTAAATGCATGAAATTAGCTCGTTCATACCTGCACCTAACCTTTCTGGTTGTATGCCTCTACAGTCTTTTTCTTGATTTACTACTATTGGATAAGCATGTGTGATATCCAGATCGCGTAGACATTTGTCCATGCAGTGTGGTTGACTCCGAACACACACACACACTCCGTCACATTGCCTCCCACTGCAAACCAAATATTGTGATAAGCTGGCTTACAGTACACTATTTGATTCCTGCTAGCCTCGCAAATCCGCATTATCTGAATGCATTTCAATCTAGTCTACTCGCTCCAAGTAAAAACACGTTGAAGCACACAGAAAAGCATACAACACCCCATAACTCCTTAACTTGCCCACACAGTGTTTGCCGTGATTTGTCCAGAGCTTCGAGATAACTCTGCAAACCTGGTATGTTTATACGTCTCCCTATGTCCCTTTGTTCCTGTGGGTATTTGGTAGTTGAATTTTGCACCAGATGGCGTACTAAAGCAACTGTTTGACCTGACCTGTACCTGGCGAAAAGCTCTGTAACAGCTATCGTGTTTATTCAAACGACTTAACGACCACAGTCCATCTTCGCCAATTACATAATTTTGCCCGTGTTTGCCATATCCGCCCGTCAAACCCTTACATTTCTGATCAATTGGTACCGGATTCTGTTGTGGCTGACGCATTTCATGTCCACTAACACACACCTTGCCACAACCCTTGTACACACACGGACACACAGCAAACGTACCGCGGTCTGACACGATCGATCGAGGATTGGGTTTACTTGCCGTGAAACGGGTCGCCCTTAATCGATCGAAATACTTCTGGCCGACATCGTCTCGACACCCGAAATGGAACCCAGGCATGTATATACGCACACACGAAAGCGAGTTACTCAAGTACTCCCTTAATCCGTGGTCCGGATAGGGTAAACAACGTGAACTGGGGACTCGTAACGATCGACATGATTCGAGTTTATAACTTCAAATAAACTTCGATTCCAGTTTATTCATTCTCTTTAGATCTAATCACCCCTCCCCGTCGTTCAATGAGCAACGGTTTGCGGTTCATAACGTAGTTGAACTTGTTTGAATAATATTTCATAATTTTGAAATTAGAAATGTCGAAGCGTACTTGCAAACTGCATAATGTATATAGATACATTTTCCGACCGATCTGGACAATGAGGACATCAAAACAGCCAGAGATTATCATAGCCACTGCAAGTTCAGGAAATATGAAAATTATTGACACCTGAGTATTTGAATATTCTTC
>UZAN01039629.1:98966-110408 GCA_900618425.1 Echinostoma caproni
GGTGGTAAATATATATATATATATATATATATATATATCCGACCTTCATTAATCATTATTACTTCTAGTTATATACAAAACCAGTCGGGATGTTTAAGGTGGATAGGGAATAGACCAGTTGTGAGGGAGGGAAAAGAGGGTGAATCTCTATGTTCCACACTTAAACTATACACCATAACCATGAATACACACCTTTTAAAGCAATCTGGCCTGTTAACAATTTCTTGCTCGCTGTCGTATCTTTCACTACATTCAACTTCCCAGTTACGGAGTCTTTCAGATCCAATCCTGGAAGACGAGATATGTCTATTTTACGCTCAGTTCACTTCTTCATTTCTCGTCTCCATTTTATCGGTTGGCTTCTGCGTCATTTTCTTCAGCAGCTGTTGGCAACAGAAAACAAGACCCGGTGAGGCAGATATCACTAACATTCGGTATCGGAACCATTCAAGTATACACGGATTCGTTGAGGCAATAACTTTTACGGAAACTTTGCCCAAAATATGAGCATCCACCTCGGTTTTATGAACGCATTCGCCTCAACTTACCTGCGCCAACCTACGTGAATACCAGCGGTTTAAAACCTTTTGTCTTGTAATGTTTTCTACACACAAGCTCATGATCTAGTAACCATAAAGAAGAACCAATGTGGTGCATTAGGCGCAGCTCTCAACTTCAATGAAACATAACATCGCCGGTAAAGCTGTTTCATTTCAGGAGCCTGGGATATGCGTGCGATTACCTGCTTCATTGTGCTTACAATTACCCAACTAGGAGAAGCAATCACGTTAGTCAATTCCTCAATACCAAAAAATGACACCCCCAGTAGCATATACACAATCAAGGAGCAATACGGATTTCAAAGGTGCTCAGTGCATACAGAAAGGAGAAGGTTTTTAATCTAGAAGTGCGCTCAACGTGTTGTATATCAACCGAATAACGCAAGGGGTCACGATCACAATGGATTTGAATTTCCTTGGAGGCAGAAACTGAAAACCAGTGCGAACACAGACCATATTGATACTGCACTGTCACAAACAGCGTTGCAACATATATCGTTGGTTCTGTCATTGACCACCGATGCAGTGCCTATAAGCTCAACCGCTTTGTTTCTAGGCGATCATCTTGAAGATGATGATGACGATGATGAAGAGGAAACCGCAGTGAACAGTAGAGCTATTGTTGCATAGCAGATCAGTATGCATTAACAGATAAATTTACAGAATTCGTGTGAAGCCCTTTGGAATAAGAAGTAACGTAGAAAGGGAAAATTTCAGAACGTCCACTCGAATGATATGGAAAGGCAAACGAAAGCGCTCAACCCCCGAGCTTCTGATGTGAAGAGAAGTTGTGCACGTCCAACTCGGCTGACTTGACTGAGTGACTTTCTCAACCACTGCATTGAATTTCAGATGATTAAATTGATGTATTAATTAAACGGACGGAAAGAAATAAAACTTCACACTGCTAAATCCTTGATCCACTTTCCATGTATCCACATTCAGAAACACAGCTTCTGCACATTAAAAGCGTCTGTTTGGGAGAACTTTTCATCTGAATGATGAGTTTTATTTTCCCTTAACATGGCCGGGTATTTCGTTTCCTCAGATGCCGACGTCAATATACGGATAGGCAGCAACCGGGAAAGAATAACTACGCTCCTTTCGAGAGGAGTAAATGTTAGCTTACCCCATTATACTTCCTATAAGAATAAATTTTCTTTCACCGACCCATCTTCTGTAATGATGATCAAACAAGTACCCCCACACCTTGGACATTTGCATTCCACTATTTCGCGACAGCTTCATCCTAACACAACTTATTAGCGTTCGTGATATTTTTAAGTATATATGCTAAATATGTTCAATTCGGTCAGGACTTTCATTGACCCACACTAAAGGGTTATCGCTCCTCCTCCCGACCTCAACGGTGTCTGGAATCTAAAATAATGGGTATTCCACGTCTTGTTGAATTATTGTGCGAGTTAACGGGGAGTCTGCCACCGAGTTTGTAACATATGCTCCTCCCTTTCGATATATCGTGTGGTTGTTCATCCTATCACAATCCAACGGTTTTCATCTGCAACCACCGAGTAAAAGTGTTATGCACTTGTTTCCGTGAACAAAATACTTTCAAATTTGCTAGGTAACTAGGATGCGGTAAAAAAAGGAAACATGTCGTTCATATATCTGAATTTCGCAAAGTGCTGTGCAGATCCCAGAACTATATATCAATCGATTGACGGTCGACTGAACATGTGATAGACTGCAAGAAAGTATTCGCCAGTCGGTGTGAGTAAGTAACTAGAGAGATCCTATGCGGTGGACGGACTAACGAACAACCGAACTGACTAGAGGCGAACGGACGACTTGATAGACCAATCATAAGAATAAGGGGGTTAGGTAACGAACTAATCAATGGAATGGTGTATCTGGTTGCCTACGAAATGCTCTCTTGCTCTTTTAAACAAGAGCAGATTTGGTTGGTCAGAATTAATGAATGTCTACACGATACAACTTCAAATGAATGATACCTGAATTACTTAGAAGAAATGGTTGAGTAGATCAGTAAAACCGTTAGATGATGCAGTTTTATTTCGACTTGTGTTTCATTGAAAGATTGAGGAATGGTCATTTCCTTCAAAGCATCAAATAAAAAGGTAGAATAATTCCAGAAATCGATGCTCGTTTCTTTCAATATCGACTATCTGTAACGAAAATCGACCTCGACACAGTCCAATCCAATCTCAGTACCAGAATTTAATAGTGTATGATGATGAAGTTTATCAGTAAACGTATACGATAGAAGCGATAATCCACAATGTGTATCCTTTTCAAAATCCAAATGTTTGTTTACTTTTAATCTTGCGCAAATATTTTTCGCGCTCTTTAAATCACTTAGGACGAAGAGATTGACGCTCGCGGTAAATCATTCTTCATTTCCATTTAAAACCTATAATCACATTTCCACAAATTTAAATAAATTTATTTGTGTAATGACTGTCTCCAATATTTTACTTTGCCCCGTTTCGTGGAGTGACTAGTTGGGTATTGTTCCAAAGCAATGCGTGCGCACCAATCAAGTTCATTTTTGAATCTTGATGTTTATTTTGAAAAACTCCTCGGTTTATACCACCCTATTTGACGATGAACGTGATTCCATTTTACCTTGGTAGGTCTACATAACGAGCATGAAAAAAACTATGGAGTAGGTCCGCTGAATAAACGTTTTGCACAATGTTATTCCCGCTTAGTCTGTTGTATTTCCGTATCCACGCTCACTGTGCCCCGCCGTGTTGCATGAATACAATACACTTGGATCTCTTGAAAAACAGAATCGTTGTCTGGTGAACTGCCGCCGCTAATGAATCCTTGTACATAGGCCCCGTCCAACGACAGGCGAGTTTTACCATCCGGATAGAAACTAAAATAATGCAATCCGAGCTTACAGAACTGAGTAAGAAATACAAAATCATCTTGCCAGTCATCAGACATCAGACACCGCAACCCACGCTCTACGTACAGCAATGAACAGGCCGTATTACTGCTTGTTTCAATATGCTTTAGGAGAGCCACCTTTCGTTACCACACCGGTACAGTTTCATCCAGTTCAGTCAATTGTTCTCAGTCCCCCAAGGCATTCAAACTTGTTTCCTTTTCGATATACCGTGCCAACCCTTCTGATAAAATGAAATAGTATCGAATCATCTCAAAGTAGCATTTTCTTTTACTTCACAATGTGAAACAGCTGCCCCCATCTTTGTGTGAAACAAAGTACTTAGACGTAGTGCTATAGATTGAAGCCTCAAACGTTTCCCAAGGCGCGGTTCTAAGTTCTGCCTCATCCCACAATAACATTACCGTTTCCTAGGTGCCCAATCGTCGATTCCATTGCAAAAATACAACGCGCCTGAGTTCAAAAATTAGTACCGGATACATCTCATCAATGTAAAGCTATTTTTGATCTGTGCATCAGACGCACTTCTTAGTCTTGTTAACAATTTATTTGTAGTGGGTTATATACTGGAAATAATTTATTAAATTTCTAGAAGTTTGGAAAACAGTTTTCCCCTTTTGTTGTTCATAGTTCGAGTGTGTGTTCCACTGATGGTCAATTATCAAGCGGTCTCATCCACACAGAACAAAAGTTCAGATAGATGGCACTTGAACGATTCCTCCGATCAATGGCTTTTACTAATTATTTCACGGAAGAGAAAGAGAAAACAAGTGTTCCCGCTCATTCACATACAATGAGCTGTCATTTTCGTTTCGTTGTTCTCTGTCTGAATTGGGCTTGGCTCATAATATACTAAAAAAAAGAATGCACTATATGAATAACCTTGCTCTCCACCGGTTTAAAATCAAATTTAACCGTTTTTCTTCTACAGTCGAGAAACAATGGATAACTTGGCTCGCAACGTGCCCTGAACAAATTTGGGAACTATTTTTGGCATGTGCAGAAATGTACCAATCCCTGAATGAAAATGGATAGAGGGGTTCTCTGGTAACCTGGTTCATGAAACAATGCAGAGAATTCCGTCGTCTTTAGAAACAAAATACCGATCTGTATTGAATTCCAGATACATTGAATGTATGTGCGTAATGATTAACAGAAAGCACCGGGAAACTGTTTTCTTTCCGTTGGTATTCATTTATCGCTTATATTCTGTTTGTAACCCTGCTTGGACTAGAACAGTAAATCGTCGGGTTGGCGGTTGAATTTTTTTAACCTGCAGTTTCGGGCCCGATAGTCTAGTGCTTTTAGACCCATCGAATTGGTTCTGGCTACCAACTAGACGGTTCCAGATTCGAACTGGTGGGGGGAAAGAAACAGAAATAATACACTTACTGCTGATCCGGGTGAAAAATATATGCTTGTATATCTTATCACAAAATTCTGTTGCAAACATTCCTCGGCTTTCAATGCGAATTGTGTGTGTTGCGAACGAAAGATGAAGATATTCAACCGAAAATTCTGCTCTGGTAATCCAAAACTATCATCCCGGCGCATTTCTTCAGTACAATATTGTAATTCAGTTCTTTCAGCATTTTATCGCACGCAAATATTCAACATACAAGTGTGTTTGATTAGGGCTGTAACATCTCGCTAAACCGTTAAAATTTCAATATAGATAAGCCTCTCTGTGGGGCATGGTTTTTCAGTTGTTTTCTAAGATCTGGTCACAATAGGAAAAAAATCGATCATCATTGAACTATAGACTATGTTGACACAGAATACCGGAACAGCTATCCTAAGGAGTATCAGCAGCGGCACATATGACATTCAGGCCTGTTACTTGTCCGAATGCACTGTGTGGAATCGGAAGGATGTGCCGAGACGTGACCGAATCCTGGTCAGTTTGTACAACTGGATTTGTTCGCTCCAACATGTGCGAATGTCGACCTAGCCACGCAATATTTAGCCTCGATGGATTCATTCGAATGATAGGTCGTTCTACGCATGGTATTCATTGATCGTTTTGGTATTCAGCTACGACCACACGTCCTCGAGTGGTGTGTGTGTGTGTGTGTGTGTAACCCTGGTGCGCGCGCACACACACATCAATTTCCACCGTATTTTCTCTATCTGTTTATTTAGGTCAACAAACAGTTTGACGATCGAGCAAACATTTTAACAGTGCCTGTGATCCACGTGATCCGTTTGACGTTCCGCGGCGGACAAACCCGTCCCGGCTGGCGGTGGGATAAACAAGGTCAAGGCTGTGCTCGTTTCACAACTCGTGGATGAATAGTTTGCTTGTTCTATGCAAATCAGACACTGAACAAACAGTCCGTTCCGTAACACAATGTGCTTGATAATTTCCTGCTCTCTCTCTCGCTCCGTGAAATCACGAACGTCCGTTTGGCATTTATCAACTGTCTGCTCGACTTAGATACATGAAATCAGCTCCAATGTGCTCTATTCTCGCGTATCCGTGGGTACTTGTGCTCAGTGAACGGGTTCATTGCTAAATTTAACTGAAATTCCTGTTGTAAAAAACCACCGGCGGTTAAATTCCCGTTTCCCTGAAATTGTCTTTCACTGACCAATTCATCAACATAGTGAGTGAATTTTGTAACTGGTCATTAGGTCAATGAAGTAAAATATGATGTACGTATTGGCTAAGGCGACCTGTGAAAATTCTCGTGTTATTCTGACAGGCTTTTTTCATTTAGCCTAACTTTTCATCAGATTCCTGGCTAATAATCCCAAAACCAAGGCAGGAGAAAAGGAAAGATATACCTGAAAATATAGGATGGGGATGGGAGATGAGCGCCACATTGTACTACGAGTAAGGTTGCGTTTAACAAGAGCAGAGACTGTAGAACTCACCTCAAGCAACTGATCACCGAGTTCTATTCGTCCATCACGTTCAACCAGACTGCCAGGTCGAATACCACAAACAAACACGCTCATCTGATTCAAATCACGATTTCCGGCCAAACAAAGACCGAGGTGCGGGACTTTGGCATTTCCCACTTCCACAATCAATTGGGACAGAGGGATTTCCACGGTGAGAATTTCACCCTCGAGCTCGCTGTATTTGTTCAAAAGGTATTCTGTACGAAATGGTTTTGGGGAGAGAATTGATGAAGAGCAAATAAATGATAAGCTCTTAACTCCAGTAGATAGATAGGAACTTATTTTATTTTGAAGAGTAGCATTGATGGATGGTAACTTGAAACAATACACTGCTGAAGTTGCATTGTGTGGTGGAATTGGACAGAGGTTATTGGTAACAAACTGGGTTGGTTATTTATTGCATTTAGATTCCATACAAATATGCGGAATTCATCCGATTTGTAACGAAACAGCGACAATTTTGGAAGAATATTAAAAAAATAATAATTATAGACAGCAAAATTAAGCAAACCTACATTTGTGAATAACAAACGTTTAGTAACGATTACCTTTTATTGTTACACGTCATTGAAACATCTTTTCTTCAGTACACCGAGTACAGTCGAGATCAAAGATCCTGCTGCCAAAATGTAACAGCAGTGGTGAGACCTCGTTCCCGACGTGAATAAAACCCCGAAAATATACCCAATCGTATTCCACGTACTTCCTTTCGCAACCTCATCCCGCTTTCTTAGTAAGATCAAACTCATTTACCAGACGTCTGCTTTGGTTTCCACCCTTTTGTTCTAATTACCAATAATTCTGTGCTCGTGGATAATCAATAAAAGCGATAGATATATCTTCATTTTCACTCTCCATGATGATCAATGATGCAGGTCACGCACGTATCTGAGTCTAATCTATTTATCTGACCAATCGGGACGCAAAAAATAATGCGACCACAAAATCACCCCATGATCTGGTCCCGGGTTCACCCCATTGATGTTGCCAACACCCAGCGTTTTTGAGTGAGCAAAGTTTTACGGCATGCACCACAGCGAGATAGCGTGGGAAGATCACAGTTTACATCACGTAATTTTATACAATTGGAATTTGTCCATTAAGTGTCGTTCTATTCAATTTAGTGTGAAGTATAGAACAATTTACAAGTGATCGCACCCTAACATTCAGCATTGACAGTGACTTTCAAATCGATCCAAATAATAATAACCGGTTTGTAAATAATTCATTGTCCCAATGCACTCTGCAGTTAAACATTTCGTGATGGGAAAATTCATTTGGGTCCAAAGCAGTGCAAACTATCACCGTGCCGAGCAGGGAAACCACTAGTGTTGGAAACGGAAAGTGTCATTCATTGGAGTTTGTCTTTCAATACGCTGCAATAGTTCGGGTGGGCAAGCACGGAATTCTAGGCAAAGTAATCGACCGAACCACTTAGGTTGTTAACCCAAGCAGCGACGGACAACCGATGATGGCAAACATAAACCCGCACTGTGATGTTCTCTTGCGAAGGAATTATATAGTTCACCAGGTGTTTCGAGTCGGGCTTCTAAGCTTCCAATAAAACTTAACACAGCAGACTTTGGTCTTGCTTAGCAGATCTACAACAGTTCAGTCCATATCTATTCGTTAGAGCATAAGAAGGGCGGAAAATCTGTCCATTTGACTCCGCTGGTTATTACAACTTTGAGCAATGGAACGACCATTCCGAACCACCCATGTATGCCGGCGGTTTCACATGGGAGATATTAGTCTCTTAGACTAGCGTCTGCATTTCGACGCAAATGATAACTGCCCTGGGTGGTGTTTTGTCTCAATTTATTCGTCTGGCTATTCTCCAAAGACATTCACGAGTATGTGAACGTTCGGCGAGCGAAATAACGCAACTCCTCCTCCCCTCCTCTCATTCTGAATTAGTGAGTGGGAGTGGCGATAGTTGTGCGGCATGTGATACGCACATTAATTACCATCATCATACCTCTGAATTTCTCACCGAAAAGGCGAAGTGTTTTGTCAGACAGACAGACATACCATTGACCAGGACAAACACGCAAGGGCGCACACGGACGCGTCCGAACGGGTGCGTGAGGATGTGTGCACGCGTCAGAACGCGGTAGCACGGTATGGATTTTGTCGAGCATTCCTTGATTCGGTCAAGTCAGCCACAAGAGTACCATGAGGCAAAACAATTTGCACAAACAATGCGACAGAGATTCGACGATTTCCCGACGCAAACCGGAAAATGAACATAGTACTACACCTCGTGTGTGAAGCTATTGGAAACGATAAAAACCCGTTCGTCGTAGAAACGGAGCAACCCAGTTTTCTTCGTGTCACTCGTGTAACAGAACACGAATTTGCTTACCAAAACATCATCAGCGAATAAGTTTCAACAATAAGGCTCATTCATCTAAAGCACAAAAAAATACATCGGAAATGATTGCAAAAGGATTAACTCTAAAGTGATCCATGAATTTAAAGGAGACATTTGAGCAGAGTGGTTCATAAACAAACACCAGTTTCAGCCCCGTGATTTGATTTCAGATGATTCATATACGCCGCTTTCGCTTCGTAACCATGAATATTTGATGAATCGACTTACGGTCATGCACACGCATTCAGTGAAAATTTCCGTTTGTAAAAACTATGGGTAAATTAACACCGATGAACATCTATGAACGAACAACTTCACTATCAGAATTACATTACACAATACGAATAATGGCACCCAACTCCTTCCCCATGGCTCGCGGCTACCTCGAATGCACGGATTATCCTTTTGTTGGCGCACCCTTCGACATACTGCGCTACATTTTCTCCCTCTCGGAATCATTCCGTTTTCGCGAATAATGGCCACTCGAAAGATCTATTCGTGGTCTCAGTTAATGAGTTTCAAGCATGATCCGCTCAATACTGTCTTTTATGTCCTCGTCGGCTCATTTTCGGATTCCTATTGAGGTGAAGAAACGCAACCGCGGTGGCTAGCAAGCAGCGCTTAGTCGCACATCACCATCGAAAATAACTTTCCTCGTTGATCAGCACGAACACCTTGTCGCTGTTCGCAAATATGACGGATCTAACGTGCACCCTTGATTCATGCATCCACCGTAACACGTGTTTTGGTTGTATTCAATGATTCTGGCTTGACCATACTGCCGAGGACTCACTAATTGGAATCAATGATTTCAAATGCTATAAGAAGAAAACAGAAGGTAGAGTGATCACGTACATCAACTCAACCTGGAGCGGCAAGTCTGAAATTCTTTTTGATTATTCCGCCGATGGCATCGACTGCTTAGCTATTCAATGTTTCCCTAGATGTTCACGATACAGAAGTACAATCATTATCAACTTATACATAACCCCCTTTTGTACCCAGTCTCACATGTCATCCTTCTTTGATGCATTTATTCCGTCTTTCGTTTCCCTCATAGAAGATAGCTTCCACATCATTGTTGGTGACTTTAATCATGCATCCAACTATCCATAGCTTCTCTTGGCTTAACCGATATCTGCCTATCCATTTGTAGACAAGATATTACTAATCATCCGGAACATTTTGCCCGAAAACTCACAGCACCTATTTCCACTAGTAATCATGCACTGATTCTCATAAGACCGGCAGGGTACTCCCGTCCCATTCACAATACGCTCACAAGGACCAACCGAATCACCATTCGTCTTGGCACTCTCTCCCCAAGAAACACCCTTCTTCTTATGCATTCCATCACTGTCGTTTCTTCGTGGTTTGCTTCTTATCCCTCTTTACGTAATGCCTTCAACTTATTCACTGAAACACTTAACCACACGTTTTATCTACACTGCCCTTTTGAAATCTTATTCGTTTGTAACGGCAGAATAGTACCTCCGCTGTTGAAATCATTCAGAAGATAGAAGGAACGATCGTAGAAGTCTAGAAACTCAACGGCTGTCAAGTATTACACAAACTTGATCAAAGCTGAAGTAAAATTCCTCTCTGCCTCGTACGCATCCCAGCTTCTGCAATGTAACAACAGTAAGCGAATTTGGCAAGGTATCAAATTGCTGTGTGGAACTAAGTCCAAAACGCCGGATTACGCAACGGATTTGGACAGTGTGAATGCAGCATTCATCCACTCATCNGACATTTGTTCTAGACGATGACGTTCAAGCAGAGGCTGTCTCGAAAGAACAAACTCTTGAGCTTTTGCGGATCGTGAAAACCACGTGCAGTGTTGGTCCCGATGGTCTTTCATCTTCTCTTCTGAGATACGGGGCCTATTCTCTCAGTGAAATGTTCACACCATTTTTGAACAGTTCCTTAAAATCTGCTCTAAACCAGACTGTTGGAAACCAGTAACAATTGTTCCCATTCCCAAAGCCTCCACTTCAAACATTCTAACCAAAGGCTTTCATCCTATCGCGTTAACCTCTGTTGGACTGAGGCTAGCAGAATGTGTTGTTCTTAAGCGCATTCAGTCGTCCATTGCTGTCCGTGTGATCCTATTCAGTTTGCCTATAAACCAAACAGATGCACGCCAGATGCAGTTTTTTCTCTTTTACATAAAATTATCAAATCATTGAATGACTCTGCGAAGTCTGTGTTTCTAGACTATCCACCTGCTTTTGATTCTATTCTTCGTTCCCTTCTTCTTCGTAAACTGGAAACCTTTAATTGTCCTAGACAGTAATTCGCTTGGCTCGCCGAGAACTCAGTGTTCCAGGTTAGGTCGGAAGAAATCCCAACCGTTGTGGAACAGTTCTGGAGTACTCCATGGTGCAGTTCTTTCACCGTACTTATTTTCTGTGTATATTTGTGACTTGTCTGCTAGCGTCCCTAGTTCTCTCTTCAAATATGCTGACGACGTGGTTTTGTGTTTGGCCATCTCCGACTCTTCCGGTCTTTCAGAATTTTCAGACAACTTGAATAACGTTCAAAGGTTTGCCGCCACATCTGGCCTTTCTCTTAATTCCTCCAAATGTTTAGAATGCCTCTTTACATTATCACGGTCTTCTTTCCCAACTGAACCGGCATCGATTGGCTCTGAACTAGTATCCCGGGTAAACTGTATTAATTACCTGGCTGTTTTTATTGATACT
>UZAN01039630.1:9229-23094 GCA_900618425.1 Echinostoma caproni
ATTCCAATCACTACCGGCGGATCAGAGGAGATATGATTATGGTATACCAAATAATGGAAAACCCAAGCCATCCGTGTCGCCCGCTGTTGAAGTTTTCACCCAACGTTCATCTTAGAGGACACCCATTTTAACTAGTGGTCTCAAAATACCGCTTTGAATGACGGCGTCAGTCATTTGCAGTCAGAAGTGTGTTCGATCTGTAACTCTCTACCATCCTAAGTCGTCTGGGCTCCAACCATTGAATCTTTCAAACTGAGACTCGATGAAACATTACCACAACTTACATTCCAACATAAGTGAAGCTGCGTGCAGTAATGGAACGAGAACTTATCACGTGGCATTTTACACAAGGAATTGTATGTATCACTGTGTTTTAACCACCACACGAACCTATGGGACGAGAAAAGCATGAGCTTGTAAGTTATTTCCATAATGAATCTCTTGTCTTTGATAGAGTAAGTCATCTTTTCAAAGTTTCCGCTGCCGCTAAAATGCATCGCGCGCTGGGTGCGGTCATGCTGAACAAATCGGATAAATATGAATCTAAGTATCGGAAGTTTGCGGAGAACAAGACGACTTTTGTACACAACTTGCTACCATACCCGACGATTTGTGAATATAAACTGATTACGTGGTAGTGTATTTGGTCAGCAGAATGGACCCACAAAGGAGAAAAAATCTCTCCAGATTTGCCCGTAAACCCGAGATTAAATAGGATCCAACAGAATCGACACTGCTTATCGTAGGCACTCCAATCGTCGACGACCTCACTCAACTATCGACAGGCCATGATGATGAATTTCCCGACGGTATACCATTTACGGAACTCACGTATTTTCATGACTCATTGCAGCCTGAATTAACGGATTTCTTGTTTTTAGAGACAGCGTTCATCAGCATGAAAATCCTTGTATTTTAACATTTTTGTTTTATTTAAGCGTTATTTCTATCTATATTGCTCGTCGATTAAGGGATTCCTGGGTTTTGTTATTGTTTTATGGGCAAGATGACATAGAGGTGAAAGTAGTTTATAACACTACAGGTATTGACTAAACTCGAGCAATATCCTGCTTTTCATCACATTTGTTCCTCTCAATGCTTCGTTTTTCCAGCCTCCGTCACGGGATTGAATATGATATTGCCCCACATCGGATGCAACACCTGTACGTGATAAGAAATACCTTCGTGGAGAATGACGAGCAATTCATCCCAAAAGGGGTCAAATTGACCGTCTGGCCATTCTAGGGGGCATGTATATCCTAGTATGTTCAGTGTTAACGTCTGCTATGAAGTTTCTGCCAGCATGATCAATTCACATCTGAATCTACCATCTAACTACCAGAGGCATTTGGGATTCCACAATTGGTAAGTAAACGCTGACGCATTCAAATAGTGTTTGGTGGATGACGGAAGACAACACTTTTGTGTTTCAATTATAAAAGGATGCGTGCTATCGATGTGGGTTCACAGCTTGACAGTTAGAGCGTGTGATGTACAAAAGCGAAAGAGGAACTTGGGCGGGTTCACCGAGACTACAGATCTTTTTAAAATTCTGACGAAGATTTCTTTCTTTCGTATTCTGCAAAACCACGTGATCTGAGCTGATTCAGTTGAGGGCAAATGAAGATGAGTAAACACACATCTTGATCCTGTGCTTGTAAAAAGATTATCTGAAGGCTGAGCAACCACATCTGACTAGGATTATGACGGCCTTCCATAATGATACATATGACGACGCATGGAGTGCAAACAGTAAAGCCGAGTTTTCTGGTTGTCATTCTACAATGACCTTATGCTCAATTCAAATTTTATGGGGCACAAACGATAAACTCGTGCTTTGGTTTATTAAAGCTAGTTGGGTCCACTAACTTTAATGTGGATTCTCGTTGTACTCTGACAACTCAGGGACATTTGCTGTACTTTGAAAATCAGATTAAATCTCAGCAGATTTCCCTTAAGGCGCATTAAAAGTGAGAGCCAAGTTTTGCGAAAAATCACTCAGCACAAGTGATTGATGAGTGTGGATGAATAGTAAAATCAAGAGTATGAAAAATACTACAATAAAGAATCTGTTTCAGGCCGCATGCCATTCCCCGGTTAGTGTCCTTTCGATCACTCGCACGTGGTGCAAAGGGCTACATTGAGATCAGATGCCTGCAGTTGAGTGATCTTCATTTCCTATTTAGGTCAAGGTCAAGCGCAGACCAATGTGTTTGCATGTTGCATATGATAACAAAATTATACGTCCAATGCATCGGTCCGAGGAGGATGGTGATGATGATTGTGGTAGTCTGTGGTCTGAGGTCTGCGAATCGTTACTCATGTCATAGTGCATTCTGTCGTTCTGGATCAATAAAAGCATAAAGTGTAATTAGATGTCCTCAATCTGCGTATTCGCGGGGACGACTGAGTGAATTTCAATCTTTTAACTTTGTTCACAACTTTTCCATCTTCGTTAAAGGGACAAAAAAATAGTTTGGTTTTGTCGTGTTTTTCACGATAATGCTGTTCCACTGCAAGAACAAACTTTTCAATTTTTTTGATGGTTAACTTTGCAATCATAATGCATCTGTTGTGTTTGAACCCCCGAAGTTGCCTAACACCAACCCCCTTTTGCATCACAGGACAGCGTTTTGTTTGGTCGCAGCTCCTTCCTCGAAAAGGCGCATGCACATGAGTGTATGATGACTAAAAAAAGAAAACGTTGACATATTTCACAATTTTCCCATCTATTTGGTCTCTGTTCTAGACATTATGATAATCCATTACCGTTGATTGGGCTACTAAGTTGCAATCCCCATCAACTACTATTCTCCGAAAGGCAATCTCGATTATATTACTGAGCATCATTTCACTCATTATTTGCAGTACTTAAAATTTCTCAGAACTGAGCAGGAATTTCTTGTCATCGAAAGTGAAATTTAACCCACTCGTTGACAGAGCTCATCCTAAGAATACACCAGTGAACGACCAACATGCATGACTTTACTGTTTTTATAGATAGTTTTCTTACTTCATTCTGTTCTCCGTGGTATTTTATAGCGGATATTCTTAATGCATTGTTTTATTCATCTATACGATTTATATCGACCCAGGTGGTTACATGAAGAGGAACGCGCTATGAACAAGATAAAGTCCGTTAGCGCCACGTTCTTTCTGCAATAAACTTGCAATAAACTGGNCTGGATTATCACAAATTCTACGACATAAATATTGTTAGTGTGCAAAATACATAGACAACTAGAACCTTATATACCACTGTAAAGTAGAAAGTCCCCCAAATGGGCTGGGGAGTTAGAGCGATATTACATTCTATTCCCGTCTATTTCACAGATTGTTTTACGACAACCATACAGCAACGAAATGAGGATTTATTCAATGTCTTGAAAAATGTCACTAATCACCCTAAAACTTTTAAGGCGAAGTGTGTATTCGTTGCAGCACAAGGAGTTTTAAAAAATATTGAAAACAAAATTTATTAAGTCATTGTATGGTGTTGAAAACAATAACAACCGTTTTTCAGAATACACTATAGACTTTCTTGCTGATGATACTTCATAGAATATCTGAAAGACATCTGAAGATTGTACAGATGAAATTGCTGAAATAGCTCAAAGGTTGCGTGTCACAATTATCAATGACTAGTTCTTATCAACATAATCACGATCTTGATATGCGTATTTTTCCTTAGGCACCTTCTTTAAACTGTAGGATTGCAGGAAAGCAACCTACTAACTATTGCCTCTGGGTCATATGTATGATTCCCCGGTCGTATGGATACTGATTGCAATATAAACCAATACAAATACATACGAATGCTGGGGACGGATGAACCTGAACTGAACCATAAAGTGCAGTTTCATGAGTTGCTGCTCTTTCGCAGTTGTGCTAATGGGTGGGCAGATTGAACAAGTGCGTAATCAGTAATGTACTTAGGGCAAAAGGCTACTGGCAAAAATTGTTCCACTTAGGAATACAGTACAAGTGGATTAGTGGATAACACCTACCTACTACTGAAAAGCCGCTAATAATTGAAAAGTGCTGGCTGTAATGAACGGAAACCGTTCGAGTAGTGCAAATGAGCGAGATGTATCAAGATAATTTAAAACCGTTATCGTTTGCATTACACTAGGTGAGCAATGAATTACAGAGTTATCTTCTTTGTTTCAGAAAGAAAACAGTAACTCTGACACTACTAGACCGAAATCAGGGAAAAAATATAACTGTAGTTAACTACTTGAACATTAAATTTTCAAACTTTTATATGAAAATTGGTAACGATGAAATCATCCATCCATACTAAACTACATCACCGTATAATGCTTTTCATACGCCTAATGAAATATCAAAAATGTATGGTAAATGGCTTTGCGGAAAATACATTTACCGGTTCGGAGTTGTACCACGCAACGAATTCATGAACTAACCAAGTAACTTTTAACAATAATTCCATTTGTGTGCGGCGTAATTATCTTGTTGATGGCTTGATGGTTAGCTTATTCAGTAACGACGAGAAGCGTTCAGATTTTCAAAACCGTGCTATCACACAGGATGGCTTTGAAGAAGCCAAGGTGAATGTTCAACATACACTCCCGCGTACTGAAATCAATTTATGTGCTATGCATCACCAATAAAAAATAATGCAGGCTATCAAACGTCATAGCCTATCCCCAAACGCATAATTGCATGCTTTCCAAACTATTGTTGCGGATAGGTATCATACGTGAAGAAATAAAGTATGTCAGAGGACAGATAGCGCATTAGAAGAATTGAATTATTTCAGCAATGGTGAGGTTCAGCTTAATGTACGGGAAAAAGTGGAAATCACTCGCAGAAGATCATCATTTCGAACGAAGATTGAAAACGTGTTCACAAATTATAACCTTATCGATTCTTGACCAAACGTGCATTTCTGTTGACTCAACTGTGAAATAATGCAACGTGTGAGCCTTCTGGAAATATAATTTGTGGGTTTGTTTCCTCAGAATGTGTGCAGCTATTTTTCTTCGTTTTCCCACTGGTTCTGTTTTCAGTTCATTTTACGAATGATGATCGTCCGTATACATTTTAACAGGTTACCAATTCCGAAGTTCATCTGCTTTCAGTCTTTTTAGAACACGATATATTGTTTTTGAATTTGCACAAGGTCGTGCTAGGAATCCACTGTTAATACTTAATATTTTGGACTCATTACAGCTATATGAATCACGGAGCACACATATTTCGGTCAAAAAACCGTGGGGTTATATCTACTGGGAAAATCACCTAACATTAAACTCTAGGCAGTTACATATGAACATTCTGCATTTACATTTTAGCTTGTAACAAATACTTTACAATGAGATTACTTCTACCTCTATTTTGAAAAAAGTACTTAAAAGTCGAAATCTCTCTCGTTTTAGTAAATACAAATTCCATCATAAGCACAGCATTCACCACAATATATATATATATATAAACAGGACTGGATATTAACTCAGTCACAATAGCACACACATTAAGGTTTTTTCGTTTTCTTTTGCTTTTGTTATTGAATATACAAAGATAAAATTTTCAGGAAGGCGGAAGTGGCCAATCAAACGGCTGCCATTCATTATTTAGCATTATTTGGCTTGGTGGTGCATCAGGTTTCAATCGGCCACTATAGATCATCAGAAAATGAGGGAAGGATAGAAATTTACGAAACTGCACGACGTATTGTTGGGAATATTAAGCTGTGCTCATTGCAAGATACAGGGAATAGTATTGGGGTACACTGAGTTACATGAAAGGGAATTAGGAAAGAGGCAGATCAACGTAGAGTATATGTAGCATGCATTTCTGTCTGTTTACCCCAGGTAGGATTCAATCGATTGATTGCCACGTCCTCCACACGAAGTAGTCATCGTGGGCTTCTGATCAGGTTAATAATGAGCTACTGGGATAGAGCTGCTGGACTGATGTTAAGACATGTAGCGATTGACGATACAACAGGGTTGTGAATTCGAATGTTTCCGGTTTTGATTGCGCACTTTTGATTGTGCTGATCTCACACCACACCCATTTTGAACTAAGCTCCATCCCCGGGGTCACACAATTGTCTCTCCGAGACAGTGACTTTCTATTCGCATTGATGGATTCCGACTGACCCGAGTGAAAATGGGGGGGGGTGGGGAGGGGATGTACTTTGAGCCGTGGTGTCCGAGTTCGTCCGGATTTATTCTGTAATACAAGGATTTGAAGACAACACAGAAAACACGAGCGGCGGCTGAAATGAATAGGTTAGACTCAGTAAATTCACCTTACCACCTTTGTATGGTAGCTATTGTTTGTCAGTAAGCCTCTGTGCTGACGCACCAGTCGTTATTGTTTGTACATACAAGCCTTGCTTTCGGAAAGTCGCATGAAGAGCATCATTGGCTTTCGGTTTATACTAGCGGTGTTGTAGCTCTGGCTGAACGTTTACAGACGCGGATGTTATTTAAGCTTGATTGATGAATGTTCGAAAGATCCTACGAGTGTACTGAGCATGGGTAACACTTTGAAAGTGGATGCATTCATCAATTCGTGTGGATTTTACCTACAGTGATCTGGAGGTTCCACTGCTGTGCCTGTGTCTGTCAACTATGTTCGTGTGCTGATAGTTGTTTCCACAGTTTGTTCTCTAATGGGAATCGAATGCTTTAAGGTGTGTTCTGATGATTTAACGGTCGCTCCTTTTGAAGAGCATCCATATTAGTGACTATGGTGATATGTGCTGAAAATCCGTATACCAAGGGGTCTTAAATTCCGATTCCTTGCTACTTCCCAGATGAACATAAATACATCGGCCATAATAGGGTTTAATTGATCAGTCATCGACACGATAACAATATGTCGTGATTTTCATCCCTCAAGAAAGAGATGTACGTGGTAACAACAGTCTTTTTTAAATGAACGCCGGTATTCCTCCTTTTATGTTGTGTTCCGCTTGAGTATGAATCCATGACAAGCTTTTCCTGGGTCACATATTCATTCAAAGTCAGACTTCATCCAAATTAAACGTATAGTGATTTCTCAGACTCAACTAATCTAGTTGTTTATCCATAGATTAGGAACTATCTCTTAGTCCGTATTTGAGCATCAAATTTGTAATCAGTCCCAATAACCTATCAGTGGTTTTCGCAAAACTATGTAGAGGAGAACCGCGCATCGACATGATTGACTGGAGTAATATATGTTTGTTGTGCCATTTCATTAAGTCCTGAGTGGGGTTGCACAGTTTTCAATCATATTCTGTTAACAGGATGAATGGAAGTCTGATAAATGATAATCAACCAAACCCGGGTTTTAGATGAAGAGAGGAATACTAATCTATGAAATCAAAGCTGCTATCAAACACCTACGTGGTTGTCAACCTCTGTCCCATTCACATTAATCACCACAAAGTTTATTTTGAAGCAGGCAGTGACTTACACAGAGTCCACAATTTGACATGGGGCCATTTGCTGAAAATATCTGCTGGGCTTAATTAGAAAATGTCGTAAAAAGAGTCCCCCATAAGTTCACCATAAAAAGACATACATCTCGATTCCACCACAATTTTTAGGTCATGCGGTTATTTCTACTGAGTTGGGTTGTGAACAGTGCTTCACAGCTTCTTTACACAGCATCTCACTCCTGTATTTGTTGCCGGTTAAGTGCACATGCTGAGATTTATATATTATGATTCCGTTGTACACACTGCGCGTCTCACTAAAGTGTATTCCGATATCAACTAATTCGTTGTGAACGCACTTACACTTCGTATGTTTTTGTCAACAACGAGCAAATTGTCAAGCTTATGTCAGAGAAGACAAGAAACAGGGACTCCTAAAACATCACACTGATAAGATTTGAGGATTAATTGCTCTCAGTGCGCTTGATTCGAACACTGTGCATATGATTATGATCTGATTCTAACCTTGGGTCACAAATACATTTTTTCAGGAATGGTGAACAACGGGAGGCCTCGCGTCTGTGCGCGCCGTTCCACACGGGCATTTATTTATTCCATGCACACATTCGTCACACTGAAAATTGAGAACCCACAAAGAGCATCGTTTGAAGTTTGTAAACCTTCATCTCACTTTGAACAATTACGAAAGTAAAACCAATGGCGAAGAATCAATTCCAGGATTTTTTACCTCAAGCTTAATAAGAATTAATCAAGATTTATCTGTAAATGGAAAATGAAAAACGGTCTGATCAGCTGCTCGGTGGCGTAGTGGGTAGCACGCTTGCGTTCTGCCCATGAAGTCCCGGGTTCCATCCCCAGTCGGGTCGATGGATTCGCACTGGCTGTACTGCCCATGAAGTTAGGTTCGATCCCCAGTCGGGTCGATGGATTCGCACTGCTGATGAGACCCAACCAGGTCGAAACAGCTGTCCACTGCTTCCGAGCTTTTCACTTCACGCTTCATTTGCTATATACACGACGAATTCCCATTTGAAATTGAACCAAATCCTCCATTACTCACATGAAATAATCACTCAGGTTGTGAATGTTTCCAACCGAGTCATAACCCCGGAGGCTAGTGCTGAGTTGAGCAGGGTCCGTGGCCCGCAACAAACTTTCAAACATGGGTTGTGCTATATGGTGTAAATGGGAAATGAAAAACGGTCTGNGGGTCGATGGATTCGCATTGCTGATGAGACCCAACCAGGTCGAAACAGCTGTCCAGTGCTTCCGAGCTTTTCAGTTCACGCTTCATTTGCTATATACACGACGAATTCACATTTGAACTTATTTTTGTTTCTAGTGTCCATTCCGTAATACATCACTTGCTATGCATGACATTGTCCATGAGAATATTATAAGACTTTAGATATTTGTGAAGCGTTTTGTGAACAAACTTGGAGAATTTTTTGTTAAACAAACTCTAAAATTTGTTACATATAATGTTGAAAAACTGCATCTCGGAATAAGGCTTCCTCGAATTAGTGATGATGATGCTATAGAATAACTACAAAGCGCAGGCTCAGCTGGGAGAAAATTTGAACATAAACTACCAAATGCCCTCAGGGTCCCGTACTCATTCACAGTTTCAACTATGTCCCGTCCGTATATCCACGTACAAAATCTCGGTGTTTCCTATCCAATAATCAATAAAAGAATGCCATCTTAATGAATACAGAAAAAAGATTGGTTTCAGTATTGTATTGTGTTGTTTTCATTTAATCCCCGTTCTCTAGTGCATGATTCACATTAAACTCGGCAT
This sequence comes from Echinostoma caproni, assembly GCA_900618425.1. NCBI lineage: Eukaryota > Metazoa > Platyhelminthes > Trematoda > Plagiorchiida > Echinostomatidae > Echinostoma > Echinostoma caproni. Next base: position 18,448 of record UZAN01039630.1, read on the forward strand.
GTAAAAAGCACAGTAGCCGTGCCTTTTTCTTCCGATCAGTATGTTGTGTCGTTACGCATGATGAGAAACTAAAATTTGGGCTTCATCTTTCAACCAAGTGTGAAAATAAAAGCAGGATTTTCTGGCAGTTTCGTAATTTTTTCATTGTTTTGCTTGCTACAGTCATAAACATTTTTGAGCAAGGCATCGTAGAACCATATCTCCATCTGGGTATTTAATTTGTCCACTTTACTCCGATTATTTCTATATTCACTCAATATTTCTACCTTATCCGGACAATAAACCTTTTCCATCAATTTGGTGATTCCGTCTTGCGCTTTGTGATACTCGCTCGAGATTTTCAGCTTCAGACACTTCTCGTCGTTCACTCTGTACAATTTCTTATTCTCTTCTCTCCCGTGTGCATACTGTGGGATATAGTACCGCAAATATCTAACCTGTTGTCACGAAGGTCTTATACTCTGATATTTTAGTTGCCAAAAATCAACTTCATAATTCTATGCTTTTTTATAGCAATAACTTACAACCATACCTATTGTTTTTTCTCTTAGGTACAGAGGCATGCATTTGGATTAATTGACTTCGAAAAATTTGAACTGTGACACAATATACACGCACGGAATAATGCAATTTGATTTATACCTGGATGACGCAAACTTTATGATTGCAACAACAAAGAATCAGTCTGTAAAGTGCTCTATTGCGTGTCATCAAATAATCAGTATTTTCAATTGCCGACATAGTTACGTGAACAACTGCACGAAAACTTATCATGCAGATGAGGGTGAATACTTTGGGCTGGGATTGAATTTTGCTCACAAATTGATCAGAAACGGATGCCTGTTTTGAACGAATCGATATGACTTATTTTTCATAAAGGAATGCAAAACCGTTGCACGGAAAGAGTGCAGAAAATAAAACGTTACCTGTCACTACACCGTTTACTAAGAAGCAAAAATGAGCTGAATATTCTCGTTTTATTACATGCGAACTGGAACAAAGCTGGTGATTCTTCCTTCTGACGGGAAAGGGGGAAGTAGAGTTCGTTACCTTTATCTCACCGAACACATTAAGATTTAATTTTGGGGAATCATGGTATCAAGATCAGCAACAAACGCTGAGAAGCTGTTTTACTAGTGCTGATACTTGTCAAACTGGCTTGGTAACAACACCCGGATTCGGAGTCAAGAACTATTCAGTTGGGAGACTCAAATTTTATCTATTAGCGTGCATTTTCGGTTTTTCATATCTGCACGCATCACTATGGGGTTTAATTGTGTACATATACATGGTCTTTTGATGTGTCTCGCTAGTAATTTTAAACGATTTTGAGCAGGTCAGAACAGTGCAGCTGAAGTTCCGTTGAAGTACAAAATATAATAATTTAGCATTGAAAGCTTACAAAGAAACTTTAAAAGAATCGTTGCATATACCCCTCACTGTGACCTAAGTCAGGTCCGGATGACGCAGCATGACGTGACAGGTTTCACGGAAATTTCATCGGAAATTACCATAATTGACCTTGTTCCCCCTTTGCCGCATTTTCTCCATTCACTCCGGTTAATTTTGACAGACAGTGTTGTATTTTCACAATTAATCTCAATGAACCAATCACATATATTTCTACATTAGATATAAACACACACAAAACTGTAAATGTCGGAAGGTGAAGTTACGAAAACAAGCGTTTGCTATATTGTTTGCCTTTCGAAATGCTCATGGGAATCCTCCATGAAAAATAAATTCGTTTGTTCCGTTTTTAAGCATCGCCTTTTCTTAGTTTTTCCAGGAGGTGATAACCGGGAAGTTCAATCACCAGATATCAGAGACCGTTATTACGTCAAGATCGAAAATTGAAGACCGAACTCTATAGTCTGCCGCTGTAAAAACTGATGAAAGCAAGTTGTTTGCGATATTTTTCATTGGAAGGGTTGCCAACATTTTGTACGGCTGAAGGTTGACATCAACGCTCGCCGTTGCCTGAAGGACTATGGTGTGCAATTCGAACACAGCTTTAGGTGAATCCAGCTGAAAATGTAGCAACTTTAGAACTGAGGCGAGAAACAGAACAAAATGTTTGTATGGGATAGGTTTAGAACTGGATAACAGCTTCGTTCAACCTCAATAAACATTTTACTTTTTTCATTTTGCCCGTAATAACATTGGAATTGATTTGTTCATCTGTGTGATTATGAAAGACACCTAAAACATGCGCTTAACCGATTCATCTTAGTCCTAGAGACACAAAGTTATCCTTTCACAGTACACATTTGTGAAGTCAAACGACTGGTTACAATACGGATAATCGATCACATTCTATGGGTGTGTTCATCCAACCGATGTGACTGTCTCGAGTTTGTTGTGGTAAACAACTGAAATTGGATAGGTACATACTATCAGACAGACAAAAATAAATGTGTAAAATCAGACATGCAGGTTATCATTGCAACACTTTCATGCACTTCGAGCGTGAAAACAATCAAAACATTAAGATTTAATCAAGAAGAAAAAGCGTTACAGGTTACATGTAAAATTAGACTGATAATGATTTGGAAGCATAGTTTCCCCGTAACGAATTTGAATAAAGAAGCCAAAAACAGGTTTGATAATGATTTATTGGTATTCGCTGTGGACAACACAGATGAGGAAATAAAAAGTTGATGTATATATATAACATTATCTGGTTGAAACTTAATGACTGGCGCACGTTTGCAATTAATGAATTCACTTGGAAATGATGTAGAATGATTGTAGCTCGGGATGTGGATGTTTGCGTTGGTGAGTTCAGCTAGTCGGAAGTGTTGCTCGCAGACGTTTCGTAGCTAAGCTGGGCAACATCCTCTAAGTCGCACTGATGATCTTGCCTAGATCGGTTACGAAACAACTGAGAACAACACTTCTAGTGCAGTGAACTCACCACGTCAATAAGTTTACTTACCTACCAGTACAATTCGCAGAAAATGAGAAAACCGGGCAAAACCACGGATAACCGGGCATTCCTGACGGGTGCACTTTCTCACTATTGATGGAAGCAATAAAGATCCCGATCTTTCAATTCCCTAATTGAAGCGCTCAGAAGTAGGATGAAAATGAAGTAGGAGCTTAGTGTGATGATGGGATTTAGGAGTTCCATAATCATATCATTGTGCAAAAACAAATTTGAAGCTGAATTTTGCTCGTTTATTGGCATCGATTTCAGTGGAACGATCTGGGCAGATGATATCATGATCTATGGGCAAACTACGGAATCGTAGAGTAATTTTCGGTCATTCACAGCACTGATTATCTATATCCAGTATTTGAGGCCCAGATGAATTCGAAACAGTATTCCCATAAAAAATCAGTGAAGATTTATGTAATATTTATGTTTATTGTTGATCCAAGAATTCGCATTATGTTACCATATACGCCTAAAGCGGAGCATCTACGAAAAAACAAGAAAAGATTGATTGAATGTTTGCACCAATCGAGCAACGAACATTGAGTCTCTCACAAACGTAGCAAATTTAAAATGACCACAAGGGTTCAAAATGCATTAACGTGCTGGAAGCAGCCGTCTTTTGTGAGCAAAGATAAACGCAAAGTCTCGGGTTATGAAGGTTGTCTACTTCTTCTCCCCCTAAAACGCACCGTATGATAACACGAAAAGAGTACAAATCAGAGGTAAAGCTTGTATTTCTGCAATCATATTGTACATTTGTTGTTTCATCGATTCGTACGAGATGGCTCACATTGGTCGCACGTTTGACTCACCTATTTGGGTGCAAGCCGAATCTTTTGGAATTTTATTGAGTCAGGTCCCACGCTGGACCTGACAAGGATGTTCCAACTCCTCCGTGAATTACAATGAGATCGGACTAAACATAGCACTCTGACCAACGCGGAACCAAGGGAAACTAGCATTCATACACTACTGTTACCTTTACGAAAACCGGTTTTACATTCATTAAGACTCATTTAGTCGTTCCGCTCAACTGGAGCTCACATATCACATTTGATCTCCACAACAAACCCGAAAGGGATAACACTTTGAAGTTTTGATGTTTTTGTGCACAAATATCAAACTTTATCTTGAATCTTGTGATATGAATTGCGATGCACGAGCCATAGGAGAAAAGTGGCAGAAAGCGAGTTCTGTTGGCACTTTTTAATCTGTTCAAGAAAAAGGCCCGATGAATTGAAATATTGTTGAAATAATCCCACAGAGCACATTTCAAACAAAACAACGGAGTGGCGAACAAGCTAGATTTTAGAGATTCGTATTCATGCCAATACATCTCAATATATATCACTACCTGGGAATAAAATTGTCATGAGAAAATAAAATAAAATAAAATAAAAACAGATTACTAAAACCGATTTCATCGTGAGACCGGAAATCGGGTTCACCACGATCACATGTTTGTTTGTCCACTCATCCGACCATCGAGATTACTCACGATGCGGTTTGTATGGGGGGTGGGCCAGGAAAGCTTTGGCGCTTGCACAAATTGTTTTTGGGCACACAGAGGGGGGTTGCGCAGACGAATGTCTACCGCTTCTGCTGTAGCCAAAATCCGACCACGAACCTGCCTCGATAATCGCCCGCGAGCTTTGCACAGGGGTCGGAAAGCCTCGCACACGTTCACGGTATGATTTGTTTCAGCT
>UZAN01039630.1:23108-40056 GCA_900618425.1 Echinostoma caproni
GTTCCGGTGTTCAACCACGCGGGGTGGTGTTCACGAATCCGTTCGGACAATTGCCTGACCGTGCGACCTATGTACGTTGTTCCACAGGAACAAGTAAATGAGTATACACAGAATGAGATATTCTTTACCTTGAGCAATACTTCGCTATTTTTTCATAAAATACCCAAATCAAGGGATACTGCAGATAATCATAAACACGTAGTTAGTCACAAAAATAAACGAATTCGCTTCGTTATATGCATTGCTCGCTGATATAATAGAATGTTTACCACATTTATTGCTTGCTTTTATTCCATTCCTTAGAAAGACTACTTTTTATAAGTTTTACTGCCTAATATTTTCATTTCTTATCCCATCCGCAGTTTATTTAAATTTGCCTGTTCGTACTGATCGTCTATTATGTCATATCGTTGTCAGAAAATTTTTTTAAGGCGGAAATCATTTTTTCACTTTATTTCCGTTATTTGATTATACAAAAATATAACAATTTTTCAGGAAGGGGGAAGTGGCCAATCCGAGGGCTGCCATTCAACACATTGACATTGGTTATCATTTTTTAATGTCAGACCTCGTTATGAACATGATCATGTGATCCGAATATGAATTGATTTTTACATCAACTTCCGTAGTACTGTATACTAATTCCCAGTTGAATTATTTGCTCGTCCACGACAATCTGGTATGCAAGGATATGCTCTTGATTGGTTTCTGGAAGAATCACCACACGCTAACAACGCGCCTTAATCAGCAAATACCGGTGGTTATCTGTCGTCCCACTGCTAATACATTCACAATAAATAAGATAACATGATATCATGTGCATCGACAGGTCTAACACAGCGCCGGTCAGTTAATGGAGTCGAGAACGTGTCAATGTTTGGACTAGACTACAATTTAACGTCCACAACAACCCCCTCGTGAACAGCAGAAGCTCTTGGTACCACTTCGGCTGTGCCACAGGACTTAATGTGTTTATCACAGCCGCGAACTTATAGTCCGACTAGCAGACAAATTCTAGTTTTTAAAATGGCTTTGTATTGGGCGGACCACATTGGTGTCCAGTGTTGCTACGAAATGAGCTCATCTATTTAGGTGAACTGTGTCCTAGAAGATGCCGGAAAAGCAGTATGCAATCTGAAGATGCCATTGGGCTATTGAAATATATTTCATTATTCGAACAATTGATTGCGAGTGGTTGAGAATAATTTAGTGAGGGTATTTATAATGTAATTTTGTCCGCTTCAACGTATCGCAGTTTGATCTTCAAGCATCTTCGATTTCAGACGTTTTCGATCCAACGAATAACAACTTTCTGCACAAAAGCACATTATTTGACGTTCAACGACCACAACAAAGAAGAAGTTCCATCAATAGTAACTGTAACATTTTCAATTGTTTTAAATTGTGAGGTCATGTAAAAGTGCTGATTATATATCTTTTATGTGAACATTAAACTTTAAGTCATGCTTTCTGCATTATACTCTTTCTATTGGCATAACTTTCATCTACCAATATATTCAATGAGTTTCACACCCTTAAGCCTAAACAAACCGGAGAGTATTTAGTTCCGGAACCGAAAATCTGTACAACCCATGATAAAATAAGCTTCCAAGCATTTGTGAACTAGAAACACGACCAAATATCTAGTATTTTGCTTGCCAACCAATTACCCTTCACCGAACACAATAAACTATTCCCAGACTGAAGTGAGTTCACCTTAAGCCACTTTTTACCCAGCATGATGAATAATGAATGATTCAATTAACTGTGGTTTGTGCGCAGTGTTCCACGCTTTCGGGTAAACTGCTGAGTCAATTGATTTTCCAGAGAGAATGGACCGGGATCATTGGGAAGGATAAATAGATTTAATATTCAACTGACTGAACATCTTCAACTTAACCGGACGAAAATTTCCAAGAAATCATAAAGCCATGCATTCAAGCAAATAAAACATCTTTCCGTCATATATTTTCTGTTGTCTAAGTCGATTCCGGTACAAAGTGAAAAAAGTCAACCCAAGCGCTCGGTGACTCCTGCGACGAAAACACCTTTCATCATTAACATCCTTGAAGAAATCCAAATGGTTAGATCGAAATGAACAAAACGGCCTAATATCTCAGTTAACCAGCATTTATACAGTCAAGCTGCAGGAGATAATTTTTGTAACACATTCCAATATTCATTCAAGCATGTACGATGTGGGGTTTATGGTTTTATCTACTAATGAGAATCATGCATTTTATACCACGATCCAGAGGAAATGAATAAATATGTAGCCTTAAAAACAATGGCGTTTTGCGTACTTCACTGTTTATGCCATGGCTCACATTCATCTAACATCATCGTTTTTTACGCAAGCTTTCGTAGAAATTCCGCCTTAAATCTGATCAGAAGAACTGAAGACTAACTCGATGATTATATTTAGGCTGTTTGGAAGAAGTCGGCACACCACGGTAACTGCATTAGCCACAGTCCCTTTGGTTATCAATATTTAATCAGGATTCTATAAATGCTAAACAGACAAATGCAAAAAATAAAGTTTCTTTTGAACGAAACAGTATCAGCGAATGCTGACGAACGTCATTGTTCTGCAAGATAAATAGAACAAATTACTGATCGAAGGGGTATTCGGATTCAGCCGCATATTTACTAAATCGAACTACTTTAATAAATATACAGTGGATATTTGCTTTACCAAATTTAGTTTGTACTTTTACATTAATCTATCAAACTCGCAAGGTCAAATGCTGTCCTACGCCCCAACGATGGCATTCACGCCAGCCGTTCCAATTTTCACATTATGTTCAACCCGTGAAGAATCACCAAGATCGGTTGAGAAATAAAAGTCAAGGTCACACCCGTGAGTTACACGGAGGCGACGTTTCGTCAAGAAAACTACGATCCCCTTCTGCTGAGGAATATCGAGAATGTGAAAAATTGTTGGTATCGCGAATTTTTTTAAACGCTTAATTTCCTTTTGATCCTCGAACTTCAGTTATGTTTTAACATTGAAGAGAATGTCGTCAAGCTTGATGCATGTCATATTTAAATGAGTCCTGGAATCGGGAGTTCTCGCAACAGATATAGTGGAGAGAGTGACGTCTTCCGTCGAAATCGATGTAAAAACACTTAACTATTACTTGTGTTTTCAGCTCACTACATTGGTAGTAATTTTGCATGATAAAAGCCCCACACTCCCAAAAGATTCCGTTGTTTTCATCTTTGAAATATCTGCCCCCCCCCAAAGGAACCCTAGTTGATTGCAGTCTTATACCAAAATTTGCCACCTGTGTTAATAAACAGGCGGCGACTAAATTCTATAGCATATTACTTCTAAACTGCATTGGCCTAATAAACCCTGCAAAAGTACTGGTCAGAATCGATGTTCAACTTAGTGATCTGTGTTTTGTACACAGGCCACTCCTTGCACTCTGGGTCAGTGCACACATTTTATTTACGCTAAGGGGTAATCCAGAATTATCCATTGCCAACGTCATCGACTCGCTTATAGAACCTGATAAGAGCTAAATTATGTAGAACAGGAATACGCATTCCAACCATTATTTTTTAATACAACCTTCTGTTCTATTAGATGCGCACTGGTGCAATTCTGTGTCAAAAGCGCCAAGTCTCTACCAGATAATAAGACCCTAAATTGTCCTCATTCGGAGCCAATTTTCATCCAACCTCCTATGTTAGCTTATAGCACCTTAGGCCTTGTTAATGTTTATGACGTTTTTCGAGTCACAAGGGAACAAAGCGCAGGTTCCCTGCTTGTTTTCGCTCTGATTGCTCAGGCAAGTGTATGAGAGCTTGCCACGTGCATTGCTGATTTATGGATTGCGCTTATGTCACCCGAACTGCATCTGATTGTGAAAAAGTAAATCCGAAATAAGGTTCCTCCGAATACCGTGCTGATTTCCACAAATGCATTGTGCTTGAACCTACGGTTTGTTTGCTTCACTGAAAGCTTGTATATAATTGGCTAAAGCTTCAATAAAATACAATGCATTACAATATCTTCCTATGTGATTCGCATGGTGCAATTGAGTTTACTCGTCTGGTATTTCTATCCACACTGCAAACTGCTACTCATATCATACGTTCTTTTTAATTTGTGATTCACAAGAATTCATTTTTGTTCACGTGACATTCCTTCAATGAGCAAATGAGTTTCGATCTCTTGAAAAATTAATGTTTATTCAGAGTCCTTCTGAGCTTAACCTGAACGCCAAGACTTATAATATACGGATCGGCTACGTGTCTTGTAAAGCCCATTTTCATTGATTTAATAACAGAAATTTGCGTTCCTCACACAGATCTTTGTGTGTTTCAAGGTGCTATTTAGGAACCTTTCTTCGTCCCCACTGATCATTTTTATTCCCCAAAACGTACTTGCCTGAACGTATTGTGAAGATGTATTTAATGATCGGTTACCTTTCTCTGATCCAAACTGTATCCGCCTGTCCAACACAGTTCCACTTCATGATTGACCCTTCGCTTCTCTCTTAATTGTTTAACACCGACAAGGGTGCTTACGTATCATTCAGTCCCGAAACCAGTCTTGGTGACTGCATTTTCCTAACCTGTCTCTTTAGATTTTTCTACACTCAGAACAATACCAAATCTGACTCTTTCACTCTTTTCACTCGTTTGTGATGAAATCACGTTGAAAAAGCCTTAACAAAACCTCACGTGCTAAGGGTCACGTCTAGAGACTCGTGAAGCTGGTCGTTCTCCGGAATTGTTTGTAATCTGAAATTTCTGATCGTTTCTATTCTTTCAGGCGGGTTGTAAAGAATTCGTACATACTTCCGTAACTTATCGATTTTTACTCTATGAACACCTACTTTTCGCTTGCCCAAAGAAAGGCATTTGTACTAAAATACTTCCTATCGTAGAATGTAAGTTTTGTTTCTGCTGTTTTGATTTCTCGATCCAAATGAACTGCTTATAAAATGCGGTGGGTATTTCTTCGACATAAATTGACTTGATACCGGATGTCCTAACTGGAACAAGTTTGCAAGTTGCCCAGTTCATTAGTTATTTAAACCACATTTCTACTTATATTGAGTCCAGAAGCGGAAGACTATTGGCGTGACCTACATATACATACACCAGTTTAATCACTCGTATGTCTTAAGTTGTCANTTGTCATGCAATTGCTGTTGATACCATACATTACCATGTATTCTGAATAGTAATACCAAACATTCTTTCACACTTATAGTCTTCCAGTTTGCATCGGAGTGTAAACAACATTCAACAACAATCATACAGATACACAAATGAATCATTCAATTCAAGGGGTAAAGACAAACTGAACTAGAGCGAATGTATGAAATTGTGATACACATCGGTGTAAACAGATTGGCAAAGCAAGTTCAACTACGGATGGGAGCCTAAAACGAACATAACGTTGGCACGCCACACTGAAACGCAAGACAGCATTGCCGTTCTGAATGTGGAAGTTTCACGTCGAACAAACGGAGCAATCAAAAGATCTGTGTACCGAAAGAATACATGGTCCAGACAATATCTCCAATTTACTAGCTTTGCTCCATTGGGATATAAAATCGAGTTAATTTGAACGCTCTTTGACAGAACGTGACAGATTTGCAAAACGGATATCTTGGATAACGAATATGACAAGATTAGAAAATCTTACAATCTAACGGATATCCGGAAGGATGCATCCCAAGTTCATTGTACACGGGAAAAGGCTCCGGGTGCAGATAAGAGGAGAGTGGTCCTGCAACTGCTCTTCAAGTGTGACCATATCAGCTCGCCAATTACCGAGCGCTTACCATCGGCTGATAGGCACACCTACTACGCAACCAATCCCATCGTGGTTTTTACAACCGCTATGTTACCAGTACCCTTGATGCAAGAACCGCCGTCTCCCGACGCCAAATATAATTGTATCTATCAGTTCAAGTGTGGACCCTAGACCTTCCATATCAGCAGAACGGATAGATAACTGCGTTGCCGAGTAACCGAGCACATCCAAGTATGGCTTCAGAAAACAATGAGTGGGAACTTCGGAAGTGTGGCGTCACCGATGACCCGTAGAGAACTCAGTTCCTTGATCACACAACAGCTGGTCGAAATGGAACAGCGTCATACTGCGCGATGCGTTCAGAATTGTCTACAACACAAACCACATCAAGGTTCCGAAATACGCCGAGGCAACAGGCGCTGAAAATTACCATCCCCAACTGTGTGAACAGCGGGAATGGCTTCTCACTCTGGCGCTGCTTTGTTAAAAAATGTGTTTGGTGAGTAATTTTGACCGCAATCTCTCCCCGCCTACTGACCATATATTAGTGACCACATAAACTGCAGTATGCACGTGTATAGATGCGGCAAAATGCTCCAAGGGATACATTGTGCAAGCCCGTGTTTTTGTCTTCTCTACTGAAATTCGTTGCGGGGAAACTATGCTTCCAAAAGGTACAAAGCCGGATACCGTGACGTTGAACATCTGAATAACAGTAACAGAACCACTTGTTTTGTGGATGAAATTCCTAAAAAAATCTGTACCATGCAAGTGATTTTTTTATATTTTAGTTGTTCACCAATGCGGACGAATACACTTAGAGAAATAAACCTCTGCGTTATAGCAGTGAGAACAAGACCGGTGATTCAGTCCAGTATCATTTATTCACGATGAGGTTCAGCTTTGTGACAGTGCCGGCGCCAGTGTGAATCTGCAAATCACTTAGATGAAAAAGTTCAATTTTGCTAGCTTTTTAGTGAAGTGGGGTCAGGGAATGGTGGGAGAGTAACCAACCAACCTCAAATAGTGTCATAAGCATTAGGGAACTAATGCAATGCAGCCCTGAGTCTTTATAAAATGACGATAGTCTAACCGGATTTAGAGTTTTGATCCATGATTCAACTGTATAGTCAAAGAACACATTGCCAAGTTACTATCACAGCGTCTTTCGCCTCAGCTATTGATGTTCATCCAAAATTAGTCTTGGTTGTCACAAATGTATATTTTCCTGTTATACCCCTAGACTGTATTTGAACAACGTTACCCGAAAAGTTTAGAAAACATCTCCATAAATCTTCAAATTAGGTCACGCAGCCACACACATGACTGACATAAGAAACATCTGATGTAACATTTGTACAAGAGAATACTAACAACATTTTCACAGGAGAGTGAAAGACGTTTATATGTCGAGGAGCATGATTGTCCATATTCAAGCACAAGATTAACAGACTTCTTTCATACAAACCTCTTCGGAAATCAGAGTGATTCCTCTGTTGCATGTCGTCGGCGACTAAAACCTACAAAAATGTATTGTAGAATAAATTTAACATTATTCGTACAATAGTGTCAATTATTACTTTAGTTCACAATACATAAAGCTCACAGTAAATTTGAGGGTAACGCTGTGCTACAAATATCATTGTTTTTGGGTCATGTTTAACGATATATTTCAACACACTATGATCAGTTCATACAACGTCGGTTTTATCCTGGGATATAATTACACCCGGTTGCTTTTCTTGTCCCATAGGGTGTCGTGTACAACAGGATCCACTGACTGATCAAAGAGGGATGAATAATGGAACAAACATTTACTCTTGAGAGTACTACCATGGATGTTAAAACTTGAAACATTACAATGATTCGTCGAGTTATTGTTTGAAGTAATAAACTGTGGATGCAGAAACACATCAGATGGTAGTAGATGCAAAGTACTACACTGTTTGCGAGCAAATGATCGACACCAAGATTCTATTCGACCGTTTTAAAGCATTAATTTTGATAGATGCCCTCTGAGTTTAATGTTTGGCGATAAGAAGAACATTGAATGACGGAGTGGCATGGTTCTGCATTGTTTGCTATATACCAAAATCAATTCACAACAGAGTTGACGAAGCTCGACGAAGTGCAAATAAAATGATCAGAATTTTTCCACGTAGGTCTTGTAATGCGGTTTTTGGACCATCTTCGTAGTCATTCTTTTTGGATGGTCCAAAGTTTTACAATCGCTTTGCAGTCGTGTATTCCACGCTTGCATGTGGGGTCCAATGTAGGCTGCATAAAAGCGTGGGAACGACAAGGTTTCACATTTGTCAAAGATTTGCTTTAGATGTAAAAACTGAGGTTTATAGAACAGCATAGATGGTCTTAAACTATCAGCAAGAGCAACCTCATAATTTAGTAGATCGGTCTTTCTCTGTCGCCAAATGTTATCAGTCGTGCATAGCCCGTTGCACCCAAACCAGATTTTTCTCGAAGTTAAACTGTGGATTAAGCATCATTGATAAGTTCATAATAGGGTGTTATAAGTATGCAAGATGATTTCTGAAGGAAAGCCTAGTATATTCATATTCACTCTCTGTAGCACAAATCGCTTCAGCAAATACGCTAGGACGCGCTCAAGTTCCCTGAACTTCAGGGTATACCAAAACGTTATTTCATCTTTGACAGGAAAAATTGGCAACTACAGTCCGTGTATCACAAATGGAATAAATGACCGGCTAAAATGAAGACTTACAGGTGACTGTAAAATGCAGAAGTTGTAACCAGGAAATTAGCATGGATTATAACACTAACTTAGTCAATTCTAATAAGCGGACTCTGAAGGTGTTGGCCCTAGTTCGTGTAACTTGGTGGTTGGGGTTTGGGCTCCCAACCAAAATGGGTGGCACTTCGGCATAAAGTGTGCACTGAAAATAACCAACATCTGTAAAATGCAGTTCACAGGTAGTATAAGCAAAACTATCAGAACAAATGCACCATGACATAGATACTCATCGGACCTTACCGCCAGTAACCACATAGAATGTAAGTAAGAAGAACAATTTTAAAACCAAAATTTACTTCTGCAACAACTGTTTTCTATTTGGATAGAGTAGGGATTAAAGCATGCTTATTAACTACAAAGCACTGTATGAATGGGAATAGATGAAGTTCATTTAGCCCATATATACATGTATATATATATATATATGTTCGCATTTGTGTCTTTGTGTATTTCGGCAACCACCCTAATGCGATGCAAAAAGCAACTGAACATACTGAACATAAAACATTACTTTTTTCAGTTTCTTGTATTGTATTAAACAACTGGAGTGTAAACTCTTTTTAAGTGAAACGCATTGGTTTACATTTGCAGGAAAGTGCACAAAGTGAGGAAGTTGTCTAATCTATTGACCTTTGTCCCTCAGGTTGTTTTGGGTAAACTTTTTGGTAAAACCTGCCCTTTCTACAGTGAAGAAAAATCAATATGAAGAACAAGCCGTTACAGTGAATTCGTGTAAATCTATTACCCAAATAGTCATAATCATTGAGGGTAGTGCACCAAACGTTATGAACACCTAATCATTTACAGTATGATTTCCACTTAATACTACTTCGCATGAACTATTCAACTCCTCAAATTGCACACTACATCCAGGGTTTACTTGCCTCTAGATACCACAAGCTGCTTCCTCTCCGAGGTGAAAGGAACAGTGAAGTTCTTTTGATATCGTTCCACCAGAAGGACAACTGTGAAAAAGTTAGAGTATGTGTGGACAATATAACTACAAAACTGAGCTAAAAGCTTCATTCTGAAATCCTCAGGAATGCTTGAAATTACCCAATCCGGCAATATTTAGTTGTGCATAGTTGATCAAATTTCCAGGTCAGTGTAATCTGCGTACCGACCTTTGGTGACGCGTCCGGAAGTCAACAGCAACTTGATCTGAACGAACTCTACCGGCTCTGTGATTAGCACTGAACCCTGATCACAAACCCGACCCCGGCTTCAATCACAAAAACACCTGGTGAGAACAGAAATGAAACTCCTGAGGATTTATTACAGTTAGCACAATGGCAATGAATAACGGTTCCACTAAAGCGGTTTTGTTGAGTAAAGTGTTTAACTTTTCCAATACCGATTATAGTCACTAACACTTTATCTACCTGGTTTCAACTGGTTAATTTGTCACCTTTTACCACAGGATATTGGCAAATCTCACAATGATTTGATGAGATATATTTGTCTGTCACTTGAAGTTTCAAATTTTTCATTTCCTTTCAAAAGTTTCCCTGTTTCCCAGAGTACAATTAGTTGCCCTTGAGTAATCGTGTCCTCCACCTCCACACCTCTGTCCTCTTTGCAATTACTCGGGAGCTGCACTAAGCAAGAGAAATATCGTAATAGCGGCTGCTGTCAAGCATGAGGCTATCACTCCAATTTGGTAAATATTGTGCTTTGTATTCCCGCACATCTTGCATATGGCCTAGATGTTGTGAGTTTTTATGGTTGGGTCCCAACGTAAAAACATTTCATACTTATCAAATTAGCTCAAGTTTGTCCTCTAGGGTGGTCATAGTTATTCTTAAATTTATGACTTCAATTGACACCCGAGCTTCGCAAAACTGACCGAAACAAAACTTCAAAACTACGAACAAAAATTAAAATGTGGCCCCTTTGATAGATATAAAATCAGACTGAGAACATTATTCGTTAAAAGCCGAAAAATCCCAAAATGCATTCCATATTTTTCTGCGTTCTTTATCTTGCTCTATCTACTTCATTTTATCGACTACATAATGATGCATTTTTCACACAGACGGGAGCGATCAATCAAACGGCTAGCGTATAACACAGAATCGGAAATAACCATGATGGTCGATCGATCAACACTAAACTGCAAAATTCTTCTTAGGCAGTATATGAGGATTTTACTCGAAAATCTTAGTTTGTCATCAAACATATCAACTTTATGTATGTGGGATCACAAATGCATTCAGAACGATTCTCTTTAGAGTGATTCTGGGTAATTGAAAACTCCAGTTATTGGTTCGACGAGTCGAAAGGTATACTTTCAGTTCGCTACAATAAATGAATGATATTTGGAATAAAACAATCTGAGCGGAGGTTCCGTCACAAATAGATTTGTGCTGCAAAAGGCTTTTGCTATCATCCGTAACCACAGCCAATTGTCAGTACCGTTTAACCAAACGATTTGTCAGGAACAAATTTGAGGATCTGGTGTTTTCGAACGTCGATAACATCAACAACAATAACAACACGTACACGATTCGTTCATCAAAAGTGATCGTTCACACCCAGGGGGAGAGGAAAAGAAACAGAGACCAACAAACCACTTTACGGATTCACCCACGCGAATGTGTCACATCATGACGGATATCCATTAGCAAAATAAATGGAAACTTACTTGCCATTTATTCGCAGAGGACATGGCGCAAGTTGAAATAGAAACAATTTTTGTACCAAACTGTGTTCCTGCTATTTTTATCTAACATCCAGGCTAGGCCATCCAACTGATGAGTAGCTGCAACACTGAATAATTAACCTGATTTCATAATGGCAGAAAGTGCTCAGACTGTTACAATAATTCACCATCAGTGAGGTTTTACTTCTCCATCAATGTTTACTTAGCAATTCTGAACGGGTAGGTGATAGTACCTAGTAATTGAAAGTGGTTTTTGAATGCAAATTGAAGCTGAATGAACTGATATCGATGAAACAGACTCTATGTCACTCGATTTCCGTTCACGTCAGAACAATATTTTTTCCCCGATTCGCTCATTGATTTCGGGAGAACTCTGATTCAACTTGCGTCAGCAAATTTGTCAATATTCCTTGTTACTGATAGGCGTTCTTATGGTACCCATTGATTGGATTCTATAGAACAGCATATAATGAAATAATGAAACAGCATCGATAATGCGAACAGAAAGAAAGGGCGAAAAGACGGAGCCAATTTCCAAATAGAAAATGTCAGCTTTGATCCGTTTTCCTGCTAATAGTTCTAGTGTCTCGGAATACTGTTTCCAGTAGCCCATCTTCTCACGGATGGGACCATCAATTTGTGTTAATAGAGACGGTAACATATAAAAATAATTTGTGATTTTAAAGTGAAGACTAAAGTACTTAAAGTCATGAGATAAAGCATGTTATTTGCAGATGCTTCGTTTAGGTCGAAGTAATTACAATATAATCTCGGTGGCTAGCTACTATGATCTTTGCAATAATTCATTATTCAAAGTTCAAAGTTCCAAAGTTTTATTATGGGAATAACTTACAAGCTTCTCTTGTTCCATAGGATATTTACACAGATGAATCGTTACACATCGATAAAGGAGTCAAATAGAGTTCCGGATAGGAAATAATAGAGAATGTAGGGTACAGTGAATTTCTGTTTGCTTTTAGTGGTGTACGGACGTGAGGTGTGCCAAGGTTTCGTCGAATCACTTCTGCAAAGACTCAATAGTAGATGCGCAAACGACATAAGATGGAAGGGCGTTCCAAGATTTGCATACTCTGACTGCAAAAGACTGACACCGGTAATCTAGTCAACAGTTTGCAATAATTAACTTGAAACGTTGTTCCATAGTGTGTGCTTTGTTCGATAACATGAGAAGAGATCGACACGGATGGTTTGGGTTATGCAGGATTTGATATGTCAAAATCAAGTCTCCTCGAGTTCGGCGGTACTTAGCAATGATCGCAAGCTCTCCTCGTATGTCAGGTAATGCAAGCCCTTGACCATCTTGGTGGCCATCCTTTGTGGACGCTCAAGCATCTTGCGATCACGTTGCAACCATGGATGGCGTACTCTGTGTAGGGCGAATGTACACTGATAGCAAACGTGGGAATAGTGATGACTCAAACCGGCCAAAGACTCGCGGAAGTAAGCCGACATTCTTCATAGCAGCAGACAAAAACTTAGCACAGTTGATGGAGCAGCTTAAATCCTCTTGAACAACAATACCTAAGTCCTTTTGCTAGAAGTATGTGGTAGCTGCTAGTCCCCGAGGAAATACGAGAATTTCCGCTTGTGGGGTAGGGATAGGACTTGGAATTTAGAAACATTAAATTCAATTTCGTTCTCCATAGACCACTGAAAAGTTGCATTGAGTGTTTCCTGAAGTGTTAGAAAGTCCGCTGGTTCTGTTACCATGTTCCAGGTTTTGCCGTCGTCTGCAAACAGTATTGTTTTTTAGCCTAACACTTTGGGTAGATTATTAATGGAGGGGAGGAACAGCCGGGGACCGTGTATCGACCCTTGTGGAACACCGCGGGTGGCTTTGATAGTAGATTTTAAAGAAAAGCCCATTGTGCTGATCAAGAATATCGGAATTAGTGTCCATATATTGTGTTCTCTTTGATTAATGCAGCAGAGTTAACACAACTTCCATATGAAAAATCTGGGTTGTACGACTGAGATGCGCATTCAAAGAAAAATGTGGAGTAAAATGTGGAGTAAAATGATATACGAAATTTGGCTGAATATTCAAACTAGATTCCTGTAGGGTTGGTACCATTAGGCTTATTTATCACTGCATCAGTATTCTTTCCGGAAAGTCTCTGGGAGTATACTTGGCAGATATAAAGTCCCAGTCGATCAGAAATCGATCATGTGACTCATCCAAAATGATTCAGAAGCCATAGCAGATGGCACTCGAGGGCGGAAGTGATATAATCTACAAAATGAACTTCGAGAACTGTCCGAAATTGCACGCTGAGCTAACTGGATGCTTTCCTCTTCGATCCGTTCTGAATGTGAAAATATCATTGTGAATCAATAATATCCATACATCATGCTCGGTTGAAAAAAAAACAGAGACATTGTTGGTGCTCAAAAGTATTCGAACGATTGAAAGAAACGCACACATTGAACTGTATTTTGTGTGCGTGCCGATGCGAATCGACGAATAAAAGACGCACTAAGATGTACTGTTATGACCCCATAACTATAACATAAATGAACAACTCGTTCCGTGTTAACAGAAGATGACTGCAATGAGACAAATGAGGATAATAAACCAAGTCATCGAGAAACCTATAGTAATCCACTAACAGCTACTTCGGTAGCACAATCACTTAAGCTGTGTCGAATAATGATGAAACGTATGCGAACAAATCCCCCGGACAGAAACATAGGTGAAATGAGCCCGGAGTTATCGGCAGGCGCATTAGTTACTATTGAGCTAATGACTGCTTAACTACTATTAGTGATGACATTCGAATAAACCTGAGTTATTCATTCCTGTCAACCGCTGTTTGGTTTGGTTGTCAACGTAATAGCATTCGCTTGTTCTAGCCAAAAGTTATGAAGTTCGCAATCCAAACGTGGAATCTGTACCCTGTCAGAAATGCCACACTTATCGGAGGGCTCCGCTGCGTCCTGCGTTCCTTCGGCTGCAGTTGTTTCTTTATTTTTGAAGGCCCTTTTTACAGTTTGTCTTAAAGAACTTGACGGTAACTTTCCATTTATAAATCCCTACCACTACTTTAATTTCAAGTCGACAGAATCAACCAATACAGAACAGGCAGGCCAATTGGTATGACAAGAAAACCAAAAATGGTGAATCAGAAGGTAATAATTTATCGTAGACGTCAGTTTCTCAGTAATCTTCCAACAAGAACCACTAACCGAATAATCAGTTTTTTGAAAATATTTGGTTGTGAGTCTTCCAGATCCCCGAGCCTAACAGATTTTTTTGTTATCTGCTATCGAAGCGAAAGCTTCTTTGCTATTATTAAGGTTATAACAGATGATGAGGAAAACAGGTGACTGAGCTGTTAATTGAGTCACTTCCAATTGACGACGTAGTCCACATATCCTGTCACATGCTATATTCTTTAGTTTATTTATGTAACTTGTGGATAACTGGGCCGATTAAGAAATATGACAATGATCAATGGTGATATTGGTTCTTACTGTTTCTGAGGTTAATTTTTACTGATTAAAGGAGGATTTCTGCTACCCAAAACTGATGACGAATATAACCATCTCTCAGTTTATTGTCATTTTTATTTACAGTTTTGGGGCTTGATTTTTATCGCATTAAAGGTCACTTTAATTTTGATTATCCCATCATCAACGGCACATCAATTATCGGCTGAAAATAACACAATTTCATAGCAAAGGTGAAAGTTTTCCCTCATACAAGATATATAGAATCCTCATCTCAACCTTACAAAAGCTTATAAGCGAAGTTCGTTGGGCAGAATTTTACGTGTTACAAGAATTCATGGAGGTGAGTAATATTAATAAAATTCCTCACTCAAAATAGTAGTTTCACCACATCTCAAAGAAGGAGTCCCTATAAATCTCAGTGGTTTTCTTTCGATAATGTCTTCAAAGTCCCTAACACTATAAGGGATACCTCAGCCGCCGGACCAGCTGGTATTTATTTTACTACCTCTTAGTCTTGGGGGTAGCTCCATCTATATTCTGTTGACTGGCACGCTGGATAANAAGTTTGCTTTCTTTCCTCAATGTTGACATGCACAAGTTGACAGATTAAGGTCATCGCATCATATTCATCAGTACTCAAGTTGACGGAGTGAGTGATTCCCGATGGTTTCCTCTTTTATAACCTTTTGCAGTGAAACGTTTTCTACTTCAGTTGCAATGAACAGACATTTTTCTCTGATGTGCTGTCTTCTCTGCTAGGAATGGAATTTTCCCCCTTTTCCACTCTCCTGTAGCACAAAATGAACTATTTCTTTTGTTCCGATTGCTTACTTCGCATAAAACACCTATTTCTCAAAGGTACTCAATGCGTGTGTCCATTCCGCTAATAAGGAATTCTTAATGTTCCGGGCCCATGACATTTTCGATCTCATTAAGTGATCTTATCTTTTCTCTTTTTATACAAACATATACGGAGGGCTAAATAGCCAGAACAAATACAGTGTGTACATCGGGACGACATTGGGAATCATTTTCTTGTTGATAATGAGATAGACCAGAATGAATTTGCACAGGAAATTAAACACAGGAATTAATTTAGGTCTCACAAAAACTCAACAAAAGTAGTTTTAATAAAACTACGAAACATGACTCATCAAAAGCAGGTTATGGCGGATTAGTGCATGTACGATAATTTAAGAGGGGAATAATCCAGAACAATTGTTAAACCACCTTGCCTCACAATCGGAGATAGCATAATTTCACCTATGTTGCTTCTTTCTATTGGTTAAGGGTTCTTTTCGCGCCCTGTAACTTTTGGGTTTGAATAAACAAAGTTACGCATCAAATACCTAATTACGTATTACAATCATTTGCACAAGGTGTTGCTTGTTGGCCGTATCACCCGGGCTTAATATTCCCGACTCATTGGGACACAAGTAAGCTTCACTGTTGACGGATTTCATCAATGAAGAAACATCAGTCTAGTGCTCTTTTTTGTCCTCCATACATTAGTAACCCTCTTATACGGATTGCCTTTCACATTTGGGAAATTAACACATGCGTGAGCATCCTGTGGGTTCAATGAACAGACGGAAACTTGACATTGTACATGTGTTTGTTCGCTACATCTCTTTATTAAACTGAGTCTCGTTGACGCAGGTCTTTTCTGATCCAAGCTGTTTTAGCAAGTATTCTTCATCGTTCTGCTCTGGCTTTTTTAAACCACCTTGAAGAAGATGTCCGATATGTTCATCATGACATGCTTGTGATGGGTCACGTCGTGTAGTGATATCAGATGTTTTTTTGCTCAGTCGATGTCGGAGTCAAGTCAACTCTTGCGTTTTTTTTCTGATCAAATACATTCCAAACCAACTCATACATTACAAATAAATAATTCAAATTTCCATCTCCATAAGCGCTACGTACACGCTTTTGCTTAACACCCCCTCCCCCTTATTTGATTTCACAAAGTTATAATTATTCTTCAAACAATTACAAAAAGTACACACAAAAGAGAAAATATTCTCAGAAAACTTTGAAGGATCATAATATTTTAACATTTCGTCCTATTTTTAGCACTTTGTTTTCGTTCTGTTTGGTATCGTTCTCGTTAGTAGGGAACTTAATCTATATAACCAAGCTGGTAGTACAGTTCAGTATAAATAGCTTCTTATCACTTACTCCTGTCGTGTATCGTATGCCACACGAACTCAGGATGGTGTATTGGAATCAAATCTGAATGCTGGCCTTTCCAAATCAGACA
>UZAN01039630.1:58699-69086 GCA_900618425.1 Echinostoma caproni
CCTCCTCCTCCCTCCCTCCTCCTCCCTCTTAATTCCGCGAAATGTCATATCGTACAAAAGCAATAAAATAAACTGCATTCGGGCTCACGAATAGCAAGAGTGACGACGTTTGAGAAACTGGAAGCAAGAGTGTCTAGAACGAGAATAACCAGTTGGAAAAATACTGTGGACAGTCTTGCGTTATCGGTAGCCAATATCAGTGGAATTTGGAATCCATACTTTAAATAAATACAATGTCGAAATTGGATATCTCTTCGACTATGAGGGTTATTTGATTTTTCATATTACATCCTTCTTCCTGAACCGCTCAGCAAAATAGTGCCCCTGTCTAAAACCAGTCAAATGTTGGCCCTTTGGTACAGTCGTACAATCTCTTTTCCACTATGAATGGTCCAGATGGTGCAACGCAATCTTACTGACTCTCCTGTGATGATTCTCTACCAACGAGCAAGCAGAATAGGATGCACAACCTTTTCCCTATACAGGTATGATAATCACACTATCGATCAGGTTCATTCATCGATCGGTCGGATGGTTCAGCTGCAACAAACGAAGTGATGAATACCTAACTAGTCCGAACGAGATCATGCACCCCTTCTTTAGCCGCCAGTCATTCGTATGATCAGTGAAATTTGACTGTGCACAACAAGAATGCCGTCATCATATGACTGGATTATGGATGACCACAAGAGCACCACAAATATTGCGGACCGCTGATCAAACAGTCTTGTGTCAGGTTGAGGGATTCCAAGTTGCGCAAATCGCTGAGAGTCACGGGGAATCTAACTTCCTCAGGTCACAGGTGAGTGGGAAAGGAAGATGCGAAACGGTGGAGCAATCACACTGCATAAGGCGCGTCCGCTGGTCACGGATGGGAAACCGTAGCAATTTGGCAGTCAGCCCTGACTAAGCTGGTACTGCACACAGTAAATAAGCCGTGTCGGACGAAAAACGGTGGTTCTTACGGTTGCCGTTGGTCAACATTTTTTGAGCGTTCTCCGCATAGTACTCCGCATCTGCGATAAGCACTGTGACGTGGTGAATTTCACTCAGCACTGATTATGACCATTGTACCTTACGGAGTTTCATTCATTCAACTTGTTCCTCCAGAGGAGTGAAATGAACCACACAAACAGACATTGATTTACTAGAAACAAAGCTGCCAAGTTCTAGCTCACACTTGGTTAAGTTTAGACTCCACCCCTGGAAAAGACATACCGATAAATAAAAAATCCAAAAGCTTAGACAATCAGACGGGGGTCAAATACCTCATTTTTACTCCATTACTGCAAACAACTCTACCTCATAAATGCATTCTTGCATCACCGTTTCCCTCAACTTCACCCCAATTTTCCAATACATAGTCACTTCCGTCGGGAATTGAATGCGATCTTACAGATGGTAACACCTCAGGTGAGAACCCTGCCAGTGTTCTGTTGCATTGTACCTGGAATAGCAAATATATCTCACTGTCCCTAAAATGAGATCAATTAAAACCTGCAAATCCTAATACGTGTGAGAAAACAGACACATTCAGCTCGTAATCTCAAGACTACAACCAATGATGAATGTCGTATTCAACTTACTGGAAAGAGGGACATCTTATACACTTGTTGGAGCTGATTTACCAAGCTTAAGCCGACCAGCAGCATAACCTTCGATCGCAGCAATATGGGGATGCCTTTCATGTGATTTTCAACAGATCGGCCTTTCTAGGCAGAAATCCGAAAGGAAATTCGGCCTCTGGGACATCACAAAGCGTAAGGCGCGAACGGATTTTCCCAGTCCTGTTTAAGAGAGTGAACAAAAATTTGAGGTAGTGCTATGAAAGATGTTCATATACAGCAGGTCTCGTCCTCAAAATCTTGATGTGTATCTCAACCGTCCAGTCACTCCATCAATCACAGAATTATTGGCCCAATTCCACTAGCGTCACGTCTGTTTGCTATTGTCGTT
The DNA here is from genome assembly GCA_900618425.1 of Echinostoma caproni. Classification (NCBI taxonomy): domain Eukaryota; kingdom Metazoa; phylum Platyhelminthes; class Trematoda; order Plagiorchiida; family Echinostomatidae; genus Echinostoma; species Echinostoma caproni. The sequence continues at coordinate 60,656 of UZAN01039630.1, forward strand.
TGTCGTAGATTGTACAATGCAGGTGACGTGTGAACCCACGAAAAGCAAGTAGGGGTTCGCACCAATAGTAATTATATCGACCAAATCTTCACTTCGAAACAGTTGATAAAGTAGTGTTCATTGTTCTTAAACATACATCCTACCTTTGATAGTAGTTCAATTTGAAACGGTCCGTTGATAGACAAAGTACCGTAAAAGTATTTATCGATGTCTGAAGAGTTGTATCTTTTTATCCGGAGTCTAGGAGGGGACTACGATCAAATTCTGCCCTCCGCTATAGCGACAAGATTACGTTATCCTCATTCCTTTTCAAATTTGAGATAGACATTGCCTTACTGATTGCTTTGTCTTCTTTAGCAAACTATGGATTTTTACTCGTCTCAAAAAAACAACAATTGAATGATAACATGCCAATGCCACCCGTTTCATAGGTGGCAATACGTAGAGTATCGAGCGTCATCTGAAGTACTTTACAATTAAGCACCTTGATGTGGTTCGTGCTTTGCAACTTTTAAACAAGTCTGATAGAAGACCCTGCCTACCCTCGCTGTTGGCGGTATTCAAATAGAGAACGTCAAAACCTATAACTTCCCCGCAGGAGTTTCGTAAGAGACCACCACAGGGATAGAGAGACCTTCAGTGTTTTTTGGCAACCTGTCAAACCTGTAACGTCACCAAGATGTCCGAATTTATCTTAAGAATATAATGTACATGGTAGCACAGCGTAATTTTCTGCCTTACGGTTTCCAATCCCGAATTCTCCATAGTGAGAATTCCAGTCAACGTTTTATATTCGACCACTGATTTCCTCGGAAGATCGCTCGTACCAAGCGGGAAATTGAGGTGAGCAAAAACTATGTTCGTCATAAGTTTCGAGTGATGATAGTTGTTCTCTTAGGTCCATTCGGTTTAAGGCGTCTTCGATGACTTGATCGTGATCTCCTTCTCTTTACATGGCCGATAATACTCATGTGAATCTTATGTTGGCCACATCACTACTTGAAGTTGGGGTATGAAGAAGTTTGATTCGGGATTAGCTGTAGTTTGATTGGCTTGCCTCAAAATTTAAGACTCAAGGTATGGAAACTGTCGTCGGTTAGAGAACCTGGAAGGTGCCATCTCAGAACAAAAGGCCGTGTCACAAATGCTGTATGGACTATACGTACGAAGGCAAACGACCATAAAAAGGTGTACAGTGAAACATACAGTGTTGCCATTATTGTTGTCTTTGTACTCTTAGTCAGTATCTTTTCATATTTTCATGTGTATCCAAAGTCCCCTCTTTATATTCATTGTCTCTTCACCAAAACCATGGTTATTGATAATATGCAAAGCCTACAGAATGAAATACATGTATTGATCAAACGCATGAGACACCTTGGTTTTCATCAGATTCCCTAATTCCAGCGCACTGCATTGAGAGCCGCACTCATAGGAATCGATATGATAGCACCCCGTAGACGCCAAATATGTGTAATGATGTATATTTTGTTTGTTGCTTATTTGTATTGATTGCATCACGATGATGGCTCGTAGCAAATCAATTGAGGGACAATAAAACTCTGTAGATGCATTCTCAGAACTGATTTATAAAAATTGATTTCTAAGTATGTTACAGGTAGTATATTTTCATTTTTTTGAAATACTCTGTGTCCTCCAGCCATTGGGTAAGTCGTTTGGCATGAAGTAGACGACATTGGCAAACAAATATGATCTGTCATTTTCCGCCAGGATATGCCGAATCTGTTACTCTAACGATCATTGTCAAGTTAGCTAATTTATCGCTGTCTCAAACACAAGCAAAAGGTATACGATTACCTTCGGACCGGATTCGAAACAGGGCGATATAAAAGCTGCATAAATTTGAGAAAAACATATGTAATTGCGGTCAAAATATCTCTTCAGTTAATCAACAAGTAATCTCAAGAATAAGATGAGATGAGCCGTATCCTGAAAAAATAGCTTGTTGCCTTTATTTGTATGAGTGGTGGTCACCTAAACTCTGCTCGGTCAACCAAGTTATCACTATCCAAAATGTTACGGGAGCCTAACAGCGAGGCACTCATTACTTAGTTCTTACCTATCTTAACAAGTGCGACGAATAATTACTTTTGTAAAGTGAAACCAGTGAAATGGAAACTGAAACATTTCCAAACAGAGGATTTCTTCATACGAGTTCGATCAATAGCAGTATAGATTCTACGTGGGTTCTCACTTTAGTATAGGGTGTCTTCTTTTAGACTTCCCCACAGAAGTGACGAAACGAGAATCGGGTAAAGAAAAATGCCTCAAACGAAAGAAGCTCACAAATTTATTGGCCTTTTTTGGCCTTTTACTACCAGATTCACGCCACTCGTTAATATAACCCGAGAGCATTCGGTGGTATGGTAAATAAAAAGAAACGGAGCAAAGGGGATGAATCACGGAGTCTAAATATTAACTGTGATTAAACAAAAGATATGTGAACATTCGTGTCAAAGATGTAAAACGGCAGTCAGCGCGAAAAGTAAAAGGAAAACAATGTTCTGGTTACTTGGAGCGAAGTTACTAAAATGCGGAACCCATTGTTGATAGAGAGACAATCAAAAACAGACATTCAAAGCAGGATACATTTAAACCAAAATTTGAAGTTGAGGTCATGGAACCCAAGCTTATTATTTGCTAGGTATTAGAGTTCATTGGGTTGCATATATCCAAAAAGTTTCAAACGATTTAATCGGAAGAATTTTAAGTAGAATGTTGGTATTGGGATAAAGTTTAAAATGGACCAGTATTAAAATGGAACAAGTACCATAAAGGAGAGCACAGAAACCGTCAATCCCAAGGTGGATATATAGAGAACGCCTTNCGCCTTAGGTTGTCTGGTCAACGCAAATCGCTGCTCTGTGACAACTCAGGAAGCCTAATGTTTATTACATGACCTCTAGAAAACAAACAAACGTAGAAACGTTTGCTAGCAGACCTTTGCGTCACAAACTTTCAAAGGCCTTGGGGATATTTTGAAACTCAAACCAGGATTCATCGTGATTTCCTTACACAGAATAATTACTGTGAGGTGTGCAGTGGTTGGTCGCAAAATAAGCCTATAACGGAGAAACCCGTAAAGTTGAGCAAGCGACAGTCAATTCATCACCCACTTTAGTCTTTCGCTTTTTGTTGTAGCGGGGGTGCAAACCAAATGTTACAAGAACGAATTTGAATGGGATACTGTTTTAATCAATTTATGACTACGTTGCAAATATCAGCGAAGAAAGATTAATTTAATAATCACTGTATTATTTTGCCTTCTCTAAAAATATGACTGTGGTATAGCGAAGAAATTATTACAAGTTTATGCTGCAAAAAAATGAAGCACGTGCAAAGCTGATACTATACGAACACAAATAGCTTAATCATTGATGTCAAGATATGTCGTGTTTGACTTAGATGTAGACAGCCAGTTGTGCTCATTAATCTATATCGCACCTATGCGAGTATTTTTGGTTTAGGTCTAAAATATTACACATTTCATCAATTGAGGAACACACATTTGGGCACAATGAATGTTGGTCAGCATTTGCGTGTGCTCTTATTCAGATGTAAACGCTTATGTATATGACCACGTCAAACGAAGAAATATAGGAGTTGAAATGAATCATTTGAATCAGGCGGCGGACAAGTGAGTTGCGCGATTTGGATTTGGTCAACTTAGATGACAAAAGTTGATATGGAGGTGAAATGCTCCAAACGATAGGGTGAACGTTGTAGGAGGAGATGAAGAGAAGGTCATGTCAAACACTATGGTAGAGTGGCCTCAAGCGTGGCATCATCACCTCTATGGCAACAACAGTTTCGTCACAGTTGCTTTTTGGACATAACTGCAGTTTCAAGCTATGATTAAGTAAAGTCGCCAAAAATTGCTAAGTGAGTGAACTTCGAGAGTTCGTAACTGTTCGAAACGCTTCAGGTGCGTTCACACGTTAACCGGAGTCTAACAAATGCCGAAAAATTCCATCAGATGGTGTTTCGGAACACCCTCACACATACTGCCTGATAAACGACCTTTGGTCATGCTGGTGTGTCTCTGACCGCAGATACATTAAACTTAATAGACACATTTGGAGTTAATACTAACGTCTTCTCAATCCAGATTAGTACGAGAGATACAAGGAAACGTCCCGTTGCTTCTCTTAGAGGCATTTCAAGTTCTTTCCTCTGCGTGTTAAATGACCAAATATCTTGTCTGTCATTTCATCTCCTTTGAAAGGTAGTTTTAGGTAGATATCTTTCTTCCTAGCTAATAAAGAATTCGGCTTGGGGTTTACTGGATTGCCGCACTCAAGAATAAATGTAATGGAACAAGAATTGTTCAGAAGAGCATGAGTCAATCGGTCTAGTCGTCTAGCAGGACTTTGTAGGCTGTATCGCCGGCAAACCCTGTGAAATGGATTAGGCACCACAGGAGCTCACTTGACCTCAATTCACAACCAAACCCATATCCGGGAGCTCATTTCCCCGCCACGTTGTACAAACGATAGTTTTCTACTCATACAGGCCTTCGTTTGACGTGATAACATGCACGTGCGTTTGCAGTTGAATGAGAACAAGCAAAATTGCTAGTCAATATACGTTCTGCCGATATATTTCTCCTTGTATTGATGAATTGAATGAAGAGAAAAGGATGTCTAACAAAGGATTATAATTTTTACACCAAATTGGTAATTTTTCATTAAAATCTCCGAATGTGGGACCCCTTCAAAAACAAAATTATGCTCCATCATGAAAAACGATTGTGCTTCAGGTTACTGAAACCGTAACGACAGCAACCACCAGGGTATTCAAGTTACGTCGTCGGTAAATAATCTCGCAGATGGCATAAAAGGAATCTTGACGGAACAGTGCTTTCTTTGGGTTAAAAGCCACTGGGACGGTAAAACTAGTCAAAGCCTACCGTTCAACCCTTTTCCGTACTTCTGTGATATCAATTTGGCATAATTACGTAAACGAATTGACTGTGGTAAGCTATCCATCGTGCCCACTTATTTCATAAGTGTCAATTACGGCGGAACCAACGATCTTGATCAGTCAAATTTGCTGCAATGAATATCTTCCAAGATTATAGAATGTACTTTGGCAGTAAAATAGCTACATACACATACGTGTGTACGTTCACGCTGCATTTACACATGACAACAGAAGGCACCTTTGGAGCGAAACGTTGAATTGGTCAAGTGATACGTTCTCAAAATGGGTGGTGTCACTTTGTAAAGCTTGTATTGAATAGGACTGTACAATCTATCACGAAAATTATTCAGACTATTCTGAATAATGCCAAGGATTCATACTTAGGAATGCTACAGGATCACCGCTAGCACTAAGAAAGACGACTGAATCTTGCTTCAAACCATTTCAAATGCATCTATTTATTTATCATATGTTTATCTTCATTCCAGAAACAAACACTATATTATCATTCGTGCCTTCATCCTTTGTTTGAAACTATGTTCATCCCTAAAATGTATTTATTTAAACTGTGGCTTGTGTTATAGGAGAATCATCATGAAGTAGAATCTACTGCTTTCTTTTGCTGTGCTATTATTACCCACTTAAATTTATTCCTAGTATTCACTAACACGTTTTCTGTTTCTGACAAAGCGTCGTTTTATTATCGTGCATTACACGTATCCGCCTGTTACAAATTGTTGAATGCTAATCCAAGATTTCGGCATTATTAGATGTTAACGATTTCATAAAGCTTTTCTACCCTGAGTTATCGATCAAGTGTTTACGGGAAGGTCCAGGTTTTGGTAAAGGCGATGGCTTTTCTTTATCAGAAAATCTTTACTAACAGCTCCGTAGAACAAACAACTTACTCCCTCCTTCGCTTGCTCTCTCTCCTTGATCCACATATTTTCCATGGCAAACAGTTCATTTTTATTCTCTCAGTGAGGGGCTAAACACAGTTAATCCCAAAACCACAACCTCGGCTTGCATACACTACCTGAACCCCTCGCAAGCCATTCGACCGCGAGGAGGATTTGGATTTATCAAGCAATACCGATGATCACTGATGGTACACACTCACATGTGTATAGCACATTCAAGTCGGTTGCCAGATGAAATCCAATTACCTGACATAGAATAAAGCGATATATATTATGTATTCATGAACACACAACTTCAGGATCTGTTGCATCATATCTAAACACAGTAAGCGAATGTACAATGGTGAACAATGATTAGCGAATCGCAGTGGTTCTTCACGGATGAACTTTGGATTAGCCAGAGTTCAAGGGTAAACATCAGGCAGAAAGCAATCCGACACCAATCGCTGGTGAACCAGTAAGTAAATCAGGCTATTAAATGGGTTGCATTTTTCTATATTACGTGACATGCACCATCAGCTTGGCTGTTATCCAGCAAAATTATTGATTTAACTCTTATTTAAGTTTTTCCTTTCAACTGAACTGAGTCGTTTAAACGGTCTTAAACGAAGTCATACATATTAATTTTCCTTGTACAACCAATATCCAACCGAGTGTCCGACAAATCGATTATCGCCAATATCTTGATACATTTCAGACATTTTTCGTCAGCAAAATTCCTAGTTCAGATGGAGGACACCAATTTGTAAATGGGCTTACAACTAATCACGCACTTAGATGTAGGTCACATATGTAATTCTCTGTGTTTTAGCATGATGACCTGAAAGTGTTGACATCACTCCATGGGTCCTCCTGTCGTTAAACCGCTAACAGAGGAAAATCCAGTGTATCGATTGATTTCCGATCGATGGAGTTGTTATTCGCTTTAATTGTTCACTTTATTGAAGCATGCATCAAGTTTAACTGTGCTTCGCGTCAAATACAGTTCATCACCCATTCATTGGTCACTTAGACTAGTTATTAGGTGAGCAATGTACTCGATGTTTTGTTAACTTTAGTGGCACAAGTACAAATCAATTAGGGAACAAGGTATTTACAAACAAATGGTTCTTTGCCCTTACGGTATTCGGTACGGCCAGTTTCAACTAAAGCAAACTGGCTTTTCTTGTCGTTTGCTTAGTGGATAGAAATATTTAGCGTCGGCTTGCGAGCAAGCTTCGTGCCAACGCAACAACGAGAGTAACAGAACATGAGGGTTGAGATAAAATGCAGAAAAAAGGATCAAAAAGTTAGGGGGAATAACGGGAAAAACATTTTCATTGCATGTGAGTAATGGAAGATTTGATTGGATCTTAAAGGTGAATTCCTCGTGTATATAGCAAATGAAGCGTGCATTGAAAAGCTGGGAAGCACTGGACAGTTGTTTCGACCTGGTTCGGTCTCATCAGCAGTGCGAATCCATCAACCCAACTGAGAACCGAACGCGAGACCTCACAAGCAGAATGTCTTTGAGATTGACTCAAATCCTCTATTACTCACATAAAACAATTGTCAAGCTGTGACTGTTTCCAACCGAGTCATAACCCGGAGGCTAAAGCTGAGATGAGCAGGGTACGTGGCCCGCAACAAGCCCGCAAAGATGGGTTGTGCTATAGCAACACCAACACCACTCTTTCCCTTCCTTAATTATTGAAATTTAATATTCTCGGTTTACCACCCATTATTTCGAGTCCCCAACAATGTGTTGCTCAAGACCACGGCAAAAACCATAGTCGTGTTCCCACGCGAAAGAAACAAGCTTCCGATCAGGTTATTCCGAAGAACGTATACGCGCTCCGGTCGCAGATGAAGTTAGGGACTTTCAACGTTCGAACACTTATGCAAGTTGGGGCCCAGGCAACACTCGTTCGCACACTGGAAACGCTTTCCATGGACGTTCGCTGCCTTACTGAGACATGGCTACAGGATTCGAGCACCGTACTGCAACTCGTTTCACCGTCTCCGGATTCTGCAAGTTCGTTCACCCTCCGCTTCTCCGGGGATCCGATGGCAGAGGTCACTGGTCAGACCGGCGTGGGGATAGCACTAAGTGCACGTGCAGAAGCAGTTTTACTCTACTGGATTCCAATCAATAGTCGATTCTGCGCCATCCGTCTGAAGAGATCGGTGAGTGCATCTCGTAATGGGACAAAAAAAAACTCTGTTTGTTCGTCATCGTGGCTTATGCGCCGACGGACTGCAGTCCCGACAAAAATAAAGTTGAGTTCCACCATCAGCTCACCAACCTCCTCCACAGTAGCCGACACACTGAAATCGTGATACTAACCGGCGACTTGAACGCACAAGTAGATAGGTTAGACATTGACAAAACCTCACTTGGTGGCCAGCATAGTCTCGGTGTTAGGAGAAGTGACAACCGCGACCGTCTTCTGCAAATCTGAGCTGAACATGGTCTCTTCCTTTCGAGCACAAATTTTCGCCAACCATGGCGCCAACGTGCTACCTGGTGACCTCCATTGTCTGATCATCTCTTGACTCAAATAGATCATATTGCCATCAGCTATCGA